>PVIA01001367.1:0-287608 GCA_004024845.1 Tonatia bakeri
TGATTTTTACACAGTTATACTTGGTAAAGTTTAATGAAGAAAATTGCAAAGTTGGCTTTCTTTTTCAAGTGACTCATAATGTGTACATATAAAACCACCACCTACCCTAATGAAAAAAAATGTGAAGTGATCACAATATCATTTGTTTCACTCTTACATAAAGTATTCTGCTATGTTTGAAATAAGGATTTTATGGATCTGACCCCAGTCTTGAGCCAGCTGTGTGACTTTCTGCTGAATCTACAGCTTTCTTTTTGAGTCACCTTCTTTTCTAAACTAAGAAAATGATATTATAGGTGATGTATTTAAATTTTTAAGGGAGAAATAAAATTCTCTCCTCACCGAGACCCTACTTTTCATTTGAAAAGGACAGGTAGATATAATACCAGCATATCCAGTGTTCTGCTGTTTTAGGGGGAAATGGTAGCTGTTTGGCATCTTTCTTTTTGAAGTTGATTCCATTTATTTTTAAGGATTTGTTCAACCCTAGAACTCACAGGTGCTAAGGTGAGTTTCTTCTGGACACATAGGGGACTTTCTTGGAGCATCTTTTTTTTGTTTGTTTGTTTCTGGGTGTTCTGGTTATAATTAGGAACCTTAATGAGGTTCTACAGTAAACTTCAAAGTGTTCTGCTTTGCCTCATGACCTTGTCTAGATCTTAATTCCTATGGAGACTGCCTCCCGGTTTAGCCATGGGCTATCTATGTGGAACTTATGTTTGACATAATTAGTGAATTTTTACCTGAACTTTTGGTGATTTGGGGTTCAGAGAATGGCCCAATTAGATTATCTATAAGGACTGTAGCTATTTTCAGTTAATAGAAGTAAGAGATTTTAGAACTATTCAACAGGACATGCAAAGAGTACATGAAAAATAGGGGATAGTACTGAAGAAATTTGGGGGAAAATACTGTAAATAAAATGGGCCCCTTAGGAGACAGATGGATTGGCTCTCTTAGTTGTGCTCTTAACAGAGGTTTCCTCCTCCTCCTCCTTCTTCTTCTTCTTCTTTTTTTTTTTTTGTTAATAGAACCCAGTTTAACTAAGTAATTGAGATGGTTGTGTTAAGGGAAGGTGAGTTCCACTACAAGCTCTAGGATTTTCTGTGCGTAAATCAACCATGTAAATTTCTTTCTCCTCTTTCAGAGAGTAGTTTAGAGTTGGACATCTGATCTAATTCAGTTTAATGAGAAATCAGGGAATTATGCAAAGAAACTGATCAGAGATTTAAAGGAATCTCTTTTCCTTCTTACCTTGAGACACAAACCTTGGAGTAGTGACATCCATCTTGCAAATGTATGGAAGACCAAGAGTAGTGCCGAGTAGCTGATTTAGATACTGACATTGGTGAGCATCTGATTTGACTAATCCTGGATTTACTGCATTTTGGATTTTTGTTATGTTAGAGAATAAATGTTTGTGATTCAAGCCACTTTTAGTTTTAATAGGCTGTCTAAAATTTGTGAGTGTGTGTATGTGTTGATTCTGATCAAAGAATTTGAACATGTCTTGGCTGGTGTGGCTCAGTGGATTGAGATCAGGTTTCCTGGTAATTTGATCTCTCTTTCTCCCTCCCTTCCCCTCTCTCTAAAAATAAATAAAATCTTTAAAAAATATAGTAAAAAAATTGAACATGCTAGAATAGTGTAAGTTTATGTTCCTGCTAAGTAGACATAAATAAATATTACAATTTGCTTTCAGACTGTGCTCCCCCATCGATAGTATAAGCTGGGGGTCTATGGGCCCCTATATATACTTTGATCTGCACGCTATATGTACCCTTTTGTTAATTTTTGCCACATCCCTGTTATGTACTAGCTTATCTCACATATTTTCACAATCTGATTAGCTACTGTAATCATTCATACAACCTAAGGTTTCTGGTTAAAAAGCTATAAATATTAATATTTGAAATATTTATGTAACTAACTTAAAATTTTGAAAAGGAACTATGGGATATTCTCAAACATATTCTGTATTGATTCCATCACTAGTTTTTATTTTAAGAAAATAAATGTGCCAGTCTGCAGAGATGTAGGTATTTAATCCTTAAGTGGTACTAATTTTAGTGATAAAATCATAAAAATCTCAACTAATATTTTGAAATTTTTAAATTAAAATATGCTATATTTAGTTATAAAGGTATTATTTTTGTTTTTCTTATTTGTTTCAGTTTGATCTATTATAATACATTAAAGATAAAATAACTGATCTAACAACCCCTCAGAAGGAATACTTATGGATTATGCAAGACAATTTTTTTAAAAATTTTTTTTCTAGAGAGAGGAGAAAGGAAGGAGAAAGGGAAGGAAACATCAATGTGTGGTTGCCTCTTGTGCACCCCTACTGGGGACCTGGCCCGCAACCCAGGCATGTACCCTGCCTGGTAATCAAACCGGTGATTCTTTGGTTTGCAGGCTGATACTCAGTCCATTGAGCCACACCAACCAGGGCACATAAGACAATTTTCTATGGCTCTAAAGCAGATATATTTCATGATTTTTGGTGAATATCCATAAGCCTGTCAGAGCCATGCAGATACAGAATAAACACTCTATCTCAATTTTGACTATGCTTATAGAACTATATTTGTAGAACATTTGTTGTGGAATTTGCATATTTAAATTGAAAGATAAATAAGGGAAGAACTGTACTGACGTGACTGAGAATGGCAAAGGAAATTGTGAGCCAGGTTTGTAAAAGAATCCATTACTAGTTTATCAGTTTAGGGTAACCTCTTATAAAATCAGCATAGCAGTAGACTTACAAAGTCTATCACTCTAAGGCACTGAGAAAGTGATGTAAGTTCTTTAAATTAAAATGACCTCTTTGATGGTGATTATACCTGCCTCTGTTTACCTTCTGGCACATGAAAGTAAATGATAAGAATCTTTATGAATTGTCTTTGTAAAAAATATATTTGGTAAATTACCTAAAGGCATTTGAAAAATGTGCTATTTTGGTCAAAGACTATTGACATTTAGAATATTTATTGGTAAAGTAGAGTATTTAAAAAATGAAAATCTCTTGAAAGTGAAGCATTAAATAAATTGGCTTCAAATTTGCATTTTTATATTGCTTTTGCTGCTGTTACATTTGTCTTTAACCTCAGCCAAGTGTCATATTCATAATATATTTTGTAAGTGAATTTTAATGAACTTCATAAATTTTAAATTAGAATTTTGCCTATGATATCCCAATAAGGGAATAAACCATTACTTGTAGAATAGAAGGGCAAGGACCCACTAACAGTTTCATTTATGCTTTCTCTTAACCTTAAATTATACTTAAATATCTTAGTCCTTTGTAGACAGCATTCCATCCAAGGGAAGCAGGAAGTTTCTACATGCTTATGCTTTTCAAAATAAAATAGTAAAGCAGATAGAATACTAGAACCTACCCATCTGTATCAATGTGATGTGCCACAAAATAAGCTAGATTCTATCATATATGTTTACAGCTTTTTATATGTTTATGTTTCATATATGTTTACAGCTATCATATATGTTTAACATATATTTGCATCTTTGTATGATGGTTTTTGGACATGAAGATTGTTTAATGCTATGGATGGTTGGGTGACTTGGAGGAGGAACTGAAAAGTTTGTCATAAAGTTTATAATCAGGAATGAAAAAAATTGAGAAAAAATAGTTTATATTGGTTAAGGGGAGAGTTTCCTTAACTTATTATAGATAAATGACGTTATAGTACAAGAAACATGGACTTCTATTTAATAGGCTGTTATTCATGACAACCTGACCAAAATAACACATGCTTTTTGCTTTCTACTAATTTTGTCTTGGTGACGAAATGATGGTGAGCCCTAAAAAATCAGCCACTGTCAAGTCAGTGTAGGCATTGCGTATAGATTATAGAAGAACACATAATTTATCAACTACTCAGATAGTAGTTCTTTAATCTCTAAAATGAACAGAAGAAGAATATTTAAAAGATAATAAAATCTGTAAAGTGCTTAGACAGCCCTGTGTAGAGCAAACGGAAGGTACCAGGTGTGCTGCAGAGGTAATAGAAACAGGAAGGAGCAGACGAAAGGCAGAGCTGAGGTAGAGGGAAAGGAAAGGAAGGTGCTCAGCAAAGACAGGAGGGAGGAGTGGGGAGATGGGTTGCTGTGATGGTTGTTGTGTAGGTCATAAAATTGTGTCTTTTAAGAAAGGGAAGCCTTTCATGTGCCCGCAACAAAAAAGTAGAAAAAGGGAGTAATGCATGGTATTTGATGTAGAAAACGTAATCATTTTGAAAAAGAAGTGTGCAAATTGAAAGAAAAAGTCATATTGGCTAACAATACCTAGGGGTAAAGATAAGAAAAGTTCGATGTGGTAGTGTGTGAGAGATTTGGGGTGACCGTCAGTAACAATGGGACCGCGATAGCAGACCACACAGAGGCTAAACATGTGACCTGAGGGCTGCAAAGAAAAAATTTGGAGTTTCATCTTTCGAGGAATGATACAATGCCATTTTGTCCCTGGCACTCCCTTAGTCATCTGCCTTACTTCCCAAGAACCTCACTATTTATTCATTTTTTTGACAGTGTGGGATAAAATCCATGTCAAAGGGATTCTTTCAAAGGGTTCCTTTTGAGAAAATATTAATTTCATGTTGGCTATGAAAAGTACTGAAATGTCCATGATCGAATTAACAAAATGAACAAATGTCAATGTCTGCTACTAGAGTTAGGTGCACAATGCTTAAAAATCTAATTTGATAGGATTTCATTTTATTTAAGAAAATTTTAGACAAATAGACATGCCTTTGGATTGCCTTACAAGCAAAATTCAGAACTTTGGTTTTTATTCTTAGATGCAGCTGTTAAACAGAAACACATGTGTGTGTATGTACAACATTTTATACTTGGCTACATAAAGGCTAAGCTTGAGCTGCTTTATTTGATGTGGTAAAAGAATCCAAAGTTATGTATTTTAAAGATTGACAGTTTATATTATTATCTTCCTCTTATGTAAAATAAATCTTAAACAGCTAGACCACTGTATATTTGAAAGTGTTAACATCTGCTACTTTTCCACTGTAGACTTATGAAATGTTAATATGTAAAGCTTCACTAAATTCTATTGGCAAGTCACTTTCATGTGAGTGAAATGATTAGCCATTTTTCAAAATAGAAAAACATTTATCTTCGCCCTGGCTGGTGTAGCTCAGTGGATTGAGCGCGGGCTGCGAACCAAAGCATCGCAGGTTCGATTCCCAGTCGGGGCACATGCCTGGGTTGCAGGCCATGGCCCCCAGCAACCGCACATTGATGTTTCTCTCTCTCTCTTTCTCCCTCCCTTCCCTCTCTAAAAATAAATAAATAAAATCTTTAAAAAGAAAAAAAAACCATCTATCTATGCGCTCTGTTTGGTTGTTATATAGCTCTTCTAACAGCATGAGAATACATAGACTATATTTTGAAGTAGACTTTTGAAACAAGCATGACATTTTATGAATCATTAAAATACCTTGTGGAAAGAGTTACAATTCCAAATGACATCTTATTTCGAACACAGAGCATAGCTAGTCAAGTTTACCAAAGCATATTTACCTGATAAAAAATAACAGTTGGAAAACTTGTTCCATATTTTTTTCTAAAGACTTATGAATATCATGATCCAGAAATTCATGCTAAAGCATTTTGTTCCAATGAATGGGAGAACATTTCCAGAAATTTCAGGCTTGTCAAAAACTTCAGTTACCTATTTAAAAATCCATTACCATGAAATCTAACTTTTAAGGAAGAAATGCATTTGTCAGAATCACTTGTACACATGAAATGTTCACCTAAAAAAGCTATTGTCTCATTCCAAAAGCACAGATTAGAAATATTACTGTTTTAAAAAATGTTTTGAATTATGATAAATTTGGTCAGGTTTATTTACAAAGGTTTTTTTTTTTTAAAGAAGAGAAATATTTGCATTTGAGCCAAAGCTTAAATTGTGAAGTAAGAGGTTTTGTCTTTAAAAATATTTTTCTGACATTAAAAGTGAGTATGGCAGTACTGAGGAATCAAAGAGCTGACTTTTTTGTCTACAGTTCAGGTGGAACTTAGTTACGTACCTTTCCTAAAGGTGAGGGCTTTGGTTTTGAAGGGTGAACCTGATCTGACTGGCAAATTGTTAACCAAACAATCATAGCAATAAAGGAGGTGTGATTATCACCTCTATTCTCATTATTGGTAATCATTTGTACTCTGAGTTCTCATGGGTAATTCTGTGCTATAAAATAAATATGAGTTCTAAAATGTGCTGTCTTAATGGATTTATATTGGTATATTCTATTACTTAAAGAATCTTTTATATACCTCCAACATTATAAAGTTTCAATTAACATAGTAAATAGCATAATGAAAAGGTATAATGAAATAAATCATAATAACTTTTCACAGAATGCCAAATAGATGGATAATGATTGCATTTTCTATTCTCATCTTAGTTTTAAATCACATGTCTATCTCAATAAATATCGAGTAATAGGTCTCAGACCTGCAATCCAAACCTAATTTCTGTGTGATATTTGAAAGGCTGTGCATTTTTTATGTGTGGAATTTTAAAAAAGTTTCAGCACTGAGATGACTTTAGTTTATATAATCTCATAGGCTGCTGACTTTATTTAAAAGGGGGAGGTTAAAATGCAATTGGGAAGTATTGAGAATTCACTTGCAGGAACAGATGTGCTAGTAGGGATCCCATTAACACATTACCAGGAGTTGGTAATTCAATATTTTTTCTATTCGATTAGTAATTTTTAGATTTGTATTTTGCTGGCACCATAGAGTTCACAAATAATTCCCCCCAAATTTTCTTATATGTGACTCTCACAACAATTTCTTAAAGAGATGAATGGCTTTATCCATCAGTTTCCACAAGAGGAAATTAAAGAGAGAAGCCCAGAGACACCCTAATGCCAGTCAGAGAAGAACAGTCTCCCACCCCTGGTTCACTGCTCTCCAAATTACATTACCACTTTCTTGATTCCCAGGGAAAGAGTACTTGCTGATACAATATTTTGGATATACCCCATGCTGATGTTTGAGCTGGCAAAAGAATACATAAGGGAAATATACTAAACAAAAAGTCTAAATAAAAATGTGCATTATTTATCTCTCTATCACACAAGGCTAGGTTGATGGTTCTTACTTTGAAATAATTCAAACAAGGAAGATGAGATAATAGAGCCTCTGCGGATTCCTTTGAAGTATTTAGTAGGCACTAGAGAAAAGGTTTCTTGTCTTTGTTTTGTTTTTTAATACTATGAAGAATTTTATTTGGTCTTGGAATCTACACAGTCCCAAGAATTGTGAATTCTTGTATTCTATCCAGGTCTTTGGAGGGTCAGGGGCATCTCATTCTAGCAAGAGTGTGTGCTCTAATAGTAGTTATTCTAAGAAGTTTTATGAAAAAGGCAAGTCAGAAGGAAATTAAGTAACAAATAGAACCAATTGTTATTTTAATAGATTCAGTTTCTTTAAATTATATTTCACTTTGAAAAGCTATGTACCCCTTCATATTTTTCACTCAGCCTCACAACCCCCATCTCCTCTGGCATTTATCAGTCTGTTCAAAGTCATGGACTATAAAATAAAGTCCAGCATAGGGAATATAGTTGATAATATTGTAATAGCTGCATATGGTGTTGGATAGTTACTTGAAATATCCAGGGCATAACTTTGTAAAGCATATGATTTTGTAGCTACTATGCTGTACACCTGAAACTAATATAAAATAATATTGAATATAAACTCTTAATTGAAAACTAAAATTTAAAAAGTTATATGTCATAGAAAATAATTTGTGTTTTAGTTATCATTTTTACTTTAACAAATTAAGAGAAAAAGTATTCTATAAGTACACTGTATTTCTACCAATTATATAACTAACGTTAAATTTGGGAGAATTGAACACTTACCCTTATTTAGCAAACAGTGAGGACGAGATAAAGACCTATACATTAATATTTTTTAACGTTTCCTCTTAAAAACACTGCAATGCTGAGGAGAGTTTTCATTTCACATCTAGAAAATTCAATTCATTTTAAATACTGCTGAAATTGTAAAAAAATGTAGAAGAAAGTAGTGGATCATGTAATTAGCTATGCAATAAAATGTCACAGCAAATTAAAGTTCAAAGTTTTATACTGGATCATCATCCTTAATAAAGATATTTCTGTATGAGTGACTTTGCTGTGTCTGTGTATTCACAGAGAGGCTGAATGTAGGAAAATGTGTATGACTTTGAAATAAATAATGAAGGCAAAACTCAGCAAGATCTACAAAACAGATTGGTTGGGGGAGGGGTATAGACTAATACCCGTTTCTTCTTTCATCTTTTAAAAAAGTTAAAGTAAATTAAAATGTATAGCTTGCATTTTGGTAAAAATCCAAATTGGGAGCTTTTGGTTTACATACTTTCATAGTGCATCTTAATATTCCTGAATTCAAATTCTAGAATTGATCATATGATTCTTTGCTTTAGTGCAGATGGTTGATTTTGCTCTAATGTAAAAATGGATTACTCTTGTGGAAATATGATGTATGGAATAGTCTCCCTGATTTGTTTTTTTTCTAATTTCTTTGCTTTTTGAATACTGTTGACTTTCATATTTTTGAAATTATTCACTTAGACTTTCAGATAATCAGATAATTTTGCTTTACTTTCATTTTCCCTTCTACTCACAATGTGTTTTAATTCTCCCAAGATCCACTCTCTCCTCTATCATTGTGAACAGCAGTGATTTTCTTCAAACCATGTTAGATGTAGTATGATCTGCACTAAAGCTTAGAAGCTTACTTGTAAGATATTTATTTAGCTTTTATTCTTAATTTGAATATATTTTATTTGGTATTGTTATTTAATTTTTGTTTGAAAGTTGCATATATATATATATATATATTTATGGCTTATTGCATAACTAGTTAACAAGCAAGAACAATGCTTTGTACTTCCTTGAATCATCTTTTTAACTTACCTTCACTGGACTCAGTGTATTTGGATTCTGGAAGTGAGTTCATATGGAATGCAAGGACTTCATATGCAACCAGCTCTGTGCATTTGCCCATGTGCTATACAAATACTATCTTTTTCCTTTGTACCATTATGTAAGTGAAGTTAAGGTGTATAATATACTTCGTTGACTAATTCATTTGTCTGAACAGTGATATATATTCATCATTCACTGTGTAATAAGTAAGGACTGTGCCTTTGGTAAAATCTCCTGGCTTCTTGCTGGCACAGTTCAACTGTAACCTTCCCAGGGTAATTTTTTCCCAGATCAGGTCTGGTTTTCTGGTTTCTCTATTTTAGTTCTTAAAAATTTTCTATGGTCTTAGAAGAAAATTGATTTTTTAAAATTTGTATAAAATCACAGTTTTAGCTATAACGAATTATGTTTTGTAAGTATTCCACATCTTTTAGGTATGATATTTTACTCTTTCACAGATTGGCAGTAACCTGATCTGTTGTTTACTTGAATTATGTTTTTTTTTACAGTTGCAATCACACAACATTTTATTCTGTGCTAGTTATCACATAAGTATTTACAGCTGGCATTTAAGTATTTGTTTTCTTTTAACTATTAAAATACATGAAACAAAGAGGCAAAACTCTGAAGACAATCCAATGACTGGTGCACGGTTGCCAGGAGTGGTGTGTAAGAGAGGGATGAATAGGCCAAACACAAAGAGCTTTTAGGGCAGTGAGAATATCCTGTATGATGTTATAATAATAGATATATGTTATTATGTATGCTCAAACCCATAGAGTAGACAACACCAAAGGTGAAGTGGGGACTTTGAGAGATTATCATGTGTCAGTGGAGGTTCATCCTCGGTAACAAATATGCTACTCTGGTTGCCGATGCTGTTAATGGGAGAAACAATGCCTGTGAGGAGGCACAGGGTACATGAGAACTCTACATTTTTTGTGTGTGAATCTTAAATTTCTTTGAGAGTCTTGCAATATTGAAGCAACATAAAAACATGTTAGAAAAAAAGACATGTGTATCATGTAGCTGAAGACCAGATGGAGCTGTTTGAGCCTCTTAGAAGTGTACATTCAAGTTTAAACCTGGCAGAGAAGCTGCCAACCATAACACTTGTGAGGTTAATATGTTCAAGGAAGAATAATTTGCATGCTGAAAAGAGCTGGTGGTGCATGAGGAACTGAAAAACAGGTTTAAGGGGGTAACTGACTAGATCCAAGTTTGGAGAAAGTGGCAGAAACCATACCATGCAAGACTATAGTAGCACATTGTTAAACTGCTGTAACTTGGTAACATTAAAAAAATCTTATAGGATAATTATCAGAATATTACTACTCTAATATAATTTTATCCCTTTATTGATTTTATTCAAAGTGAAATTTAATATTTTTGAAATATTTTAAAAATTAAACATTTTTGGGAACTACATAAATTATAGAATTTAACTTCAATAACATTGATATTTTTATTACTAAATCATTCTACAAAATTATGTTTCTCTATTTAAAGAATTGCTATTTTATATCCTATATAGATCATAAAATTTCATTATGAGTCTAGAAAATTTATTTCCAATTTTTTCTTAGACATGTAGATATTTTGGCATAATTATGAATAAAACATTTTAAAAATATATATTTGAAATGTCTGACTACTTTTTAAAATAAAATGTTTTTTTTTGTACTCAGCCAACACATTGCTACTACTTATTAGTTGATACTTATATTCAGAATCTCTCTTTTTCTCACACTCACACATGCACAGAGACCCAATTTTTAGGTTTCCAGCTCCCATATTTTATATTTGATGACAATTTCCAAATACTGTTAGAATAAAGTTTTTATTTCTTAGGCTGGAAGCCTTTGCCATTACCATTTATGGTTTATTGTACATTTTTCAAATATTTATTACTTTTAACACTATTAAGTGTTTATCCTTCTGAGACACTCTTTGTGCTATTTCTTCTATTGGAATGTCCTGTCCCAATCCCTTCTTTCATTGCCTGTTATGTACTTGTAAAGATTTTTGTTCAGTCATTGGTTTCCTAGAGAAATGTTGCTGATTTCTCTCTTCCTCACTATTTATCAGTCAACCTCGGGACATGTCCCACAGTATTCTTGTATCTCAGAATTTATTTTGCTGTGTTATAAACACTTTAATTATCTCCATCTTCTACTTTTCTGAATCAACAAACACTACCGCTCATGCCCACTTCAAAAGAAGTGTTCAGTGTAAGCATTTATTGAAAGAATAAACAATCTCCTGTCTGTATCTTTATATTTTGTACATCTTGGTATTTCTTATTACTAAGAAGGCATAAAATCTAGACCTTTCTGTTTATGGTCTACTCTCCAGAAATGAGTTAATGGTGAAATTCTTTTTATGTGACCAGAAATTACTTAAGGAATCAGAAGTAAATATCAACATTAAGAAAATGGTTATAATTTGTGAAAGAATTTGTGCTGTTATCCTCAGAGGAGTTCCCCACTACCTAGACAGCACCCTTACCAACCTCTTTGTGCTTGTCACTAAGTAAATCATCTAAAGATAAAGTTTTTAAGGATTCAGGTCAATGGTTGGAATGAAGGAAGAAAACAAGTCTATTTTGTCTTATTCCTCTTTCCATCACCTTAGGAAAAATAGCTAAGTACCCTTGCTAGCTTCCTTTAGACACCTGACTTTTCCCCTGTACAAGATCCTGCAGGTGCAGTTCCTCAGAAAAGACATGATAGAAATCACAGTAAGCAGAAAAAGTAAACTGTCTTTATAATCATCTATTTGACCCTCTTTACTTCCCATGTTCCTTTTGTTCTAAAGGCTCCTTGCCCATCTACCTGCCTTGACCTCACTCCTGTTCTCATGCATAAGTTAAACTAATGGATGATTGGTCTAAGTCCCCATCTTCTCTTACCTGGATTCCTGAAATGGCCCCTAAATGGCCTCCCTGATGTCTGTTCTCATACTGTCTGTTCTTATTACAGTGGCCCAAGTGATTCCTTTAAAATATCTACCAACCACATTGTGCTTTGCCTTTGCGCAGAACCTTGCATTGACTCCACATTTCATAATGACCTATAGAGACCTTGTGTAGCCCAGTATCCCATTTTTCTTCCTTTTCGGCATCCCTATGTCCTATCACACACACATTTGCTCAGGTTTCAAACATGTTAGAATATTCCATTTATGCTTCTGCTTTAGGGCCTTTGCATGAGCTCTGCCTTTTCCATGGAAAGTTCATCCCTCAGGTACCTACATGGTTAGTTGCTCACTTCCTGCAAATTCTAGCTCTAGTGCCATTTTTCTCCATGGGACTACTCTAATTACACTTTCAGACATGTTACCAATCATTCTTCATCACTCTTATCTTTTCCTATTTTTCTGTTTCACATAGCCCAGCGAATGTTCTATCACATCATGCAGTTAATGTATTTATTATGTAGATTAGTGGTTATCTCTCTGTCCTGCTAGATGGTAAGTTTCATGAAAGTTCTGCTACTTATTTTTGCTAATATTGTTCACCTATATCCTAAGACACTAAACAGTGCCTGGCATAGATCAGGAGCCCCCCAAAATGTATTTATGGATATTTAGTGAATGAAAAAGTATGGACTATGTCAAATTGGACTAGATTATCCCACCTTATTTTAAAAATGAAATAGGTTAATGTTCCTCCTACCATAATGTATTATAATACAGAAGAAAATAAGTGTCAGTAAACAAATATTTATTTTTTACCTAATGTTTATTTTTTATTTTTTTTTAAAGCTTTTTTTTTTAATTTCATTTATTTATTTATTTTTTTTTAGAGAGGGAAGGGGGAGAGAGAGAGAGAAATAGAGAAACATCAATGTGCGGTTGCTGGGGGACATGGCCTGCAACCTAGGCATGTGCCCTGACTGGGAATCGAACCTGCGATACCTGATTCGCAGCCCGCGCTCAATCCACTGAGCTATGCCAGCCAGGGCTACCTAATGTTTATTTATTACCTACTATGTTAGACTTGTCTTGTTATACTTCATTTGACTCTAATAACTGTATTAATAATAACAATTTTATAGAATAGGAAGTTGAGAGTATGAGTTTTAATATAACTTATGGTCCCACCCTGGGAGTACTAGAATGCCTTAACCCTTGTTTTTTTCCATTAGATTTAATGGACTAAACAGTTAAGATGATCAGTATATTTTCCAAAATTTGTGTCAATACATGTATAATTCCTCTGATAATCAGAAAGAAGCAAAATTGACTTTAAAGGCTGTGGCAGGGGGAAGAGGGAGAGACTCTACTTACCCATTGATTAGAAAGGCTGCTACTTCTGTCACATCATGGCTGATATATTCTTCAACAAAGAGAAAAAACATTCTAAAATTTCTGGTAAAAAATATCCTGTTGAGACAGTTCAATCAAACAAGCATTAAAATTAATACCATGGGTTTTCATGGTTTGTTTTAATTTCTGACTTTATGAGAAAGAACTAATGTTATAAGGAGTTAAGTTTAGATGTTACATTTTCAAATGAGTGAAGGCTTTTATTTACAAGTACATATTTGGCAATCTTTGCCAAATGTTATGATCTTCATGTAAACCAGAAATAAAGACTTGTTTTCCTGTTTTGGAAATTCAGATGAAGAGCTCTTTTTGGCTACTTAAAGATGTCCTAATGCCATAGAAATTCTCTATAATCCTATGGCAAACTCAAAATTGATTTTTACATGGTTTTGAAAAAATTAACTACCTATTCAACCTTATATTTAGGAAAAGGCTCGAATTAATAATCTTTCCTTCTTTAAAATAGGATGTTCCACATCAGAGTAAAATTGTCTTGGTTGACCTAGAATACTTTTTCTTTTCATAATGATATAACATCCTTAACAATATGTTTGAATTAATATACCTATTTGAGTGTAAATAATATGTAGAAGACATAAGTAAGTTATTCTAGATTGAGTCCTATTCAACTGAAGACATTTTATAAATAATTTTATTTGTAATTTACCTAGTTCTCTGAAGGATTTCAATCCTTCAAAATTGGTTGAGACTTTCTTATGATGCAGCATAGGGTTTTATATTGGTAAGTGTTCTATGCGTACTTGAAAAAAGTGTATTATGTTGTGGTTGGTAGTGTTCTATTTCAATTAGGTTAAGTTTTCTTATCATTTAGTTCTTCATCCTTATTCATTTCTTTTTTTATTTCTGGGTATTCTATGTGGAGAGCTATGTTAATGTCCCAATTATTACTGATGAAAAGCCATGACATCTGGGGCAATGGGATATTTAAAAATAAAATCTACCCTTGGGAGAGGGATAGTTATACATGACAGGCCCAGAACTACAGGTCAAAAAAGGAGAGGAGCACTTACGTCATCATACCCCTGACACCCATCCACAGAAGAAATGCATACCTGCTTCCCCCAGTCCCCTCACCAGGATAACAGGGAACGGATAAAAGTAACAGTACTCCAAAAGTAAATGGAATACAGCAGTGATAGCTGCAAGCGCTGCCTCCGAGGTGCGGTACAAAGGGAACACTGGTAGCTGACAGTGGAGAGAACATTGAGCCTAACTCTGACATACCTGAACATAAGATATTGCTAGCACAAAATGAGTTGATTTATTATAATTATTAGATCTAGAAGTTTCTAAAGCACATTCCCATTTGTTCACGTGCTTTAGAAAGTTATCAATCATTTAACTATATATTTGAACTCACTGCACAGTTAAGGTTAAATTCATGGTAACTGTTGGAACTTTTCTTCTGATTTTTCTGTCATGTCATTTTGTCTCATCTTAGAACTCATTCTTTTCTGATGGGCCCCAAATAATGTTTTTTTTTTTTAGTTTTAGAAGGGACTTGAGGCCTAGGATGAAGCTGTCACATGAGTGTACTAATTTGGCTCTGTCTGGGAGATAGAGGAATTAGAATTAATAAACCCAGAGCAGTTTAACTTTCCTCACCTGCTCCCCTCCCTACAAAGAAGGAGACAAATATCATCTGAGAGAGAAACAGTGATTGGTTGCTTCCTGTACATGTCCTGACTGGGGACCAAACCCACAGCTTAGGCATGTGCCCCAACCAGGAATCAAATGTGTGAACCTTTGGCTTACAGGAGGACACTCCAGCAAACTGAGCCACATGGGACAGAGTAGAACCATTTAATCTCATTGAGGATTTAGATCACGCAAAGCAAAACTTCTGTCCTGTGAGTTCAGGCATATTTCCAATCCCCATTTTTTTTCTGAGATAATAACCTTTTATGATTCCTTCTCAAGCATGTGTATTTATGAGCTTCCCCCTCCTTGTCAGATTCTGAATCCCTTTTATTCCTCTTCCAGGTTCCACATATCTGTGGAAAGCTGCATTCAGCTGCTCAGCCTCTCAGCCATCCATTGAAGGAATAGCAGAATCCTTTGAGGGAAATATGAGCCCAAAGGCCAGTCTTAACTACCTGATTCTCTTCCTTTACTCAATATTTGCCTCATAGATTCACATTGCTTTGGTAATAATTTCTATTTAATTATAGTTTGCTGGTCAGTCTTAATTCCTAGTCTATCTTGCTGGCCTACATGTAATTTTATATCATGCATCTTCAATGTTCCCAGTAAGGTTAAGCATTTTGCCATAGGTTAACATTCCATGTTTATTTCCTTCTTTATGAATTGTCTGCCATGTATTCTTATGTATGATTAGATTGAGAGTACATTTTGGCAACGATACCACTGAAATTATACACCCTTCTCTGTGTATCATGTCTGAAGGCACATGACATTGATGGTCTTTTTATTAATGCTGTTGATCTTGATCACTGGGTTAAGGCACTGTCTGTCAAGTTTATCCACAGTTGAGTTACTGTTTTTCCTTTTGGACTTAATAAATACCTTGGGGAGGTATTTTGAAGCAACACAAATATCTTGTGTCTCCAAAGATATTTGCTCATTGATATTAGGTCCTGTTGTAGCCATTTAGGCTACTATAACAAAATACCAAAGAGTAGGTAGCTTATAAACAACAGAAATTTATTTCTCAAAGTTTCAGCAGCTTGAATTTGAGAGCAGGGAGCCAGCATGGTTGGCTTCTGGTGAAGGGCCTCTTCTGGGTTTCAGACTGTCTACTACTTCTGGCTGTGTCGTCACATGGTGGAAGGGGCTAGGCTTCTCTGTGGTGTCTCTTTTATAAGGGCACTAATCCCATTCATGAGGGTTCTACTCTGATGACTTAAGACCCTCCTAAAGATCCCACCTCTTAATAACATGACACTGAGTGTTTGGGTTTCCACAGGTGAATTTTTAGGGGACACAAATATTCAGACTATAGCAGTGCACATCCTTGGACATGACTTCTAATAATGATTACTGTGGGGCTTGCAAATGGAAATTTTATATTTTTCTTTTTCTACATTTATTAAATTAAATATTTCAATTCCTTCTCCCCATCTATATATTTATTCATTCATTTATATTGTTTATTCATGTCACCCATTTATTTATTCATATCATTTATATTAGCATGGGCTCATTATGTTTATTTTATTTTGTGGGTTATAGTCCAAAATTATGGCATTATATATATCACAAATTATATACAAACACACACACACACATACACATATACATACATACATATACTCACCTCCTTGGGAAAGGAAAGCAAAAGAAATAAGTAAACAAACAGACTACATCAAACTAAAAGTTTTTGCACAGTAAAGAAAACCATCAACAAACTAAGACAACCCACTAACTTGGAGATTATATTCCCCACTATATCTGATAAGGAGTTAATATGCAAAATTTATTCATAAATTATAAAACTCAACACTAAAAAATCAAACAATACAATTAAAAAATGGGCAAAGGACCTGAATAGACACTTCTCTAAAAAGGACATATAGATGACCAATAGGCATATGAAAAGATGCTCAATGTCACTAATTATCAGAGAAATACCAATTAAAACCATAATAAGATAATACCTCACATGGGTCAGAATGGCTATCATCAATAAATTAACAAGTAACAAGTGCTGACAAGGATGTAGAGAAAGGGGAACATTTTTGGACTGTTGGTGGGAATGCAGACTGGTAGAAAACAGTATGGAGATACCTCAAAGAGTTAAAAATAGATCTGCTTTATGACCCAGTGATTCCACTTCTGGAAATTTACCTTAAGAAACCTGGAACGTGAATTTGAAAGAACATAAGCAACTCTATGTTTATTGTAGCATTATTTACAATCTGCAAAATATGGAAGCAGCCCATATATCCATCAGTAGATGAGTATAAAACAACCATGGAACATTTACACAATGGAACACTACTGGGATGCAAAAAAGATTTTATCTTTTGTGATAGCAGGGATGGACCTGGAGAACATTATGTTCAGTGAAATAAGTCAGTCTGAGAAAGACAACTAACATACAATTTCACTCCTATGTGGAATATAATGAACAGACTGAACTAACAAGTACAATAGAGACAGACTCATAGATAGAGAGCAGGGTGGCAGCTTTGTGGAGTGTGTTTAGGGGTGGAGGGATCTAGCAAAAATGAAAAAGGACTCATGGACATGGACAACACTGTGGTGACTGTGGGGGATAGGAAGGTAATAAGGGGATAAACTATAATAAGAAAAATACAATAAATATGATAAAATAATTATTTACTTGGAAAAACATATAGCCAATTATCAAGCTCAACTGTATATCAGAGTTTTTTTGGCTATAAGTTTTGGAAACAATTTATAGGTTTCTTTTCTTATAAAAGAAAAGCTTATATTTTATTAGTTCAGTGCTACTGTGCTGATTTCATAACATCACCATTGCCTCAGGGTCCTATTTTTCTTCTTCCACCATCTCTTTATCGTGATTTATATCCTCAAGTTTGCATCCTGTGTTGAAATGGCCGATGTAGTTTTAATCATCATGTATGATTCCCAAATAGGAAGAAGGAAGAGGAGAAAGAGGAAGGAATTTATTTGTTGGTGAGACAAGTGATTTTTTTAAGGCACTTGCCTAACAATTTATTTCTATTATTCCTATTAGTGTTAATAACCAGGACTTATCAATGGCCATTCCTTACATCATGCAGTGTTTTCTTTGGGCATTTTGCCACCTTCACCAATTTGTTGTACTACTAATGCAGAAGAGACTCTGCTATTGTTTGTTTGTTTTTGTTGCTTATTAATGTGTATGTGGTAATTTGCTATTTTGCTCAGACCAGATTTTGTGTAAAAGCAAATAGGTTTACCTTTTGTTTTCTTTAAAAAACTTATTTTTTTTCTTTTTAAAAGTATTGTATTTATTTTTAGAGAGAGAGAAAGGAAGGGAGAAAGAGAGGGAGAGAGACATTCATGTGAGAGAGAAACATCAATTGGCTGCCTTCACAGGTGCCCTGACCTGGGACCAAACCCGAAAACCAGGCATGTGCCTAACAATCAATTGCTGACCTTTTGCTTTGTGGGATGATGCCCAGCCAACTGAGCCACACTGGTCAAGGCTAAATTTGTTTTCTGATGGACAAAAAACACTAGAATAAAACTTGACTCATAGTAAAAGCATAGTAGTCTGAAGAAATTGATGAAAGCCAATAGACATTATATTTATATATTATTCTTCAAAATTTTATGCAATAAAATTGGTTTTATAATATAATATTTTCATTTCTTTTAACTCAGTACATTTTGTCAAATCTAAAGAGACATTAAAACACAAAAGTTCTGTGAACATTGATGTTTGGTAATGTACTTAATAAGCAGGTCATATCTAGTAATTTTAAATGTTGTTTTATGAAATCCTTGCTCAGTAGAAATTTATATGTGAAATTCATACTCTGGTTAAATTAGCTGTCTCAGCTGACATGCCTCCTGCATCAAGATATTGCTCTAGCATTGGACTTATGCAACAAAACAAACTTGCCTGAGTTGTTATTACACATTCACTTGGATTCCCTCATTCTTCCAGAACTCCTCCTGGTGCTCATTGAGAGCTATGAAAAGAAGGAAACTCTCTCTGCAGGATTTCCAAATTTTCATCTTAGTGTAGAGTGTCACCTATCTGGAAACAAAAGCTTTAAATTGTGTAACTAATGATGTGGTAGCAGCTGCACCCCTGGGTGTGCATAGTGGCAAAATGAAGGCATCACTTGCTAGCTACTTGTCTTTGTCTTGCTAAATTTCCACAAGTGACTATATTGTCATTTTTTTTTATTCAGTGCTTACACCAGGGCAATGTTCACTATAGAAACAGAAATGTTGGTTTTTCTTTCCTGAACCATTTCATTATATCCCTCTCTTACTCCCACAAATAAGAATGTGAGTTTTTCTAGTCTCAGATAGAATGAAAATCAGAACAGAAAACTTTTTTTTCTTTGCAGCAAAGGCTGCTGAATATTTCAGCAAAGTTCACTGAGGATCTGAATTTATTTGTTCATTAGTGTTTGAATGGGGTTTGCTAATGGTGATCCAAGGAGATACCCAAGAATGTAATTCCGAGGTCAGATCTAGGGTTAGGGATCTGAGACAGCCCGAAATGCAAAGGGAAGACTTTATCAGCGGTGCTTCCTTTGCCCTTTCCTCTGAGGAGCTGCTGCTGAATCACAGCGTTCTCTTCTATTTTCGTTCCCCACTACTCTCACACAGATTTCTTTTGGTTCTCCTGACACTGAAGCTTAGTGCCCACTCAGGCCTGCTGGGTCTGGTCTTTGTCTGGACCCAGCACTCCTGTCTTTCCATTCATTCCCTATTGTATATTTGATTCCTGCAGTGTTATGCCCAAGAACTTCTATTGTAAATTAAAAGGGATATAGCCTTGACAGAGAGGCTTTTAAAAATATTCTACATGTGCTTATATTACTAGTAATTCTTAGTGAAATAGAAAAGATCTGAGTGGATACTTTTCAAAAACTTTTATACCTCACTTCACTCTAGTGTGGGCCTCAGTGGCATGGAGTTTAGCTCTAATTTTATTCTAAACCAGCATTACACAAACTACCTCTGGTAATAGACCATTAAAAAATAGTCCATTGAAATCAATACATTTGAAGAAACAATAAAATGTTTGCAACAATGTTAAATTGTTATGAAAGTTTGTAAACACTTATCCACACTTTCTGTATATATGTATCACACACTAATATCAATTTGTGAGCTGGCATTGCTCCACACACATTTTGACTAGATTTGTTGGTCAATGAAACCTGAGGCTGATGGGAGACTCAAGTGTTGGAAAATTTTAGTCTGATGTAATAGTTAATGAGCCTAGTAGTTAATGCACGTAGAAAGCTATTGTTTCAGAAACTGCAGGTATGGCCCACCCTGACTCCAGGAGACCACAGGCGATTGGCCTTTGGGCTCCATGAGAAACCATAAGCAATCGAGGTGGTATCCCACCTTGTGTTCTAGGGAGAGACAGTCTGCTGCCTAGGACACAGATAAAGAAAATGACGGGTCAGTGGATGAAAGGATGTTAGGGAAATTGCCAGACTGCAGCTTTTATCTGATTAACTTCTCTCCTGAATTCCAAATCCCTTACCTACACTTTTCCCCTCTTACAAAAAAAGTCTGGCTTGAAAAGAAATGTAGATGGTGTGTTAGGGTACAAATCCACTGTATTCTCAGATCATCAACCATCTGAATAAAGTGCCCATAAAGATTCAATCCCTGTCTCTGCTTATTGGGTCTGGTAGGTAGACAGGCAGCATGAACACCAGATTTTCCAGTTTCAAAACCTTGAATTTAATTTATAGTTATCCTCAGCCATATATCCCTGTTGGAAACACATACAAATACTGCACGGATAATTCCACCTGAATCCTAAGCATCAGAAATTATGCTCCAAGTAAAATGAGTATTCCATGGCCAGAAATCACAGGATTAACTCTGAAGAGACCTCAAAAGTGCTATCACACTTTGGTAGCCCTAGAGTATTGTCTACTCTATGCTTGCATGAACGAAGTTAAAAAATAAGCCTCTACTGGATCAAGTTGGTCTGCACACCACTTAAATGACAAGTATACTCTTCAATCTTTAAATGAAGACAACAAAATCCAGATAGTTAGTATAAAATAACATCAAAACAGCTAGGAAAGATGAGCTCAAGCAGGATGACAGCTAAGGCAAGGTGGGTAGGGGTGGAGGGATTGAGCAAAAAGAAAAAGGGGTACATGGATATGGACAACAGAGTGGTGATTGTGGGGGGCAAGGGAGTAAAAGGAGACTAATGGTAATGGAAAAATATTAAAAAGTCTATGAAAGAAAGAAAGAAGAGCTCAATCATTGCAGGATAATAGAGGTATAGTGAGAAAGGAAATGAAAAATGTAGAGAATAAAATGGGAAAGACAGAGCTAAAAAAACTAGAATCTGAAATAAGAAATGCATTGTATGGATTTAACAGAAGATGGAAGAGGGAAGATGTTGCAATATAAATTCTCCAAACTAAAACATAGGAAAAAAAAAGAGACTGAAAAAATTAATCAACAAAGATTCAGAGACTGTTGAATATGCTAAACAATATAGCATAGGAATTAGTAAATATCAAGAAGGGAGGGGGTGAAGAAAAATGTTCGAAGGTGTCATAGTCGAAATGCTGCTGAATTTGAAGAAAACTCTAAGAAACTGACTCAGGAAGTTCAGTGGGATTCAAAAACAAAGGTAAAAGATGCCACATTAATGTATGTTATACACATATTAAAATCATGCTGGTGAAAGTAGTCATGAAGAGAAAGAGGGCGGGATTAGGACAGGGAGAGGGTGTTCGCATGGTAGCAGGACAGAAGTTGTTCTCTTGTTAATCTAACCTCTGACGTGGAATCATGTTACTTTTGTCTATTCTGTTAGACTTGTGTCCTTAGGTACTGTACTCAGTCAGGAAGACGAGATTACATAAGGATATGGATACCAGGGTGCAGGGAGATAATAAAGCTAAAAACAGACATCAATGAAACACAGCATGATATTTAGATAGGATGTAAATGCTATTGAGAATGAAAGGGAGATATCCCAACAAATTTGTCTCACATTAAATGGGTAAGAAGGGAAGTCTCTAATTATATGCCAATAAATATTGTTATAACTTAGATGAAATGGACAAATTCCTTGATGGCAGAAATTACAAAATTGAGTATTAAGAAATAGGAAGTTAAAAAACAAGTATAGATACTATAGTGAGTTCTTCATTCTCAATATTGTCAATTTCTTCTTTTTTTTATAACTTGTGTTGGTGAGGCTTATAATTAACTTGTACTGATCTCTCAAAGAAATTTTGATTCTGCTGATTTTCATTGTTGTTTGTCCATGTAATATTTTATTGATAATTAACACATCCTTCTTTTTGCCTCAGATTTGATTTGTTCTCTTTTAGCTTCTCAAGGTGGACAGTTAGCAATGGGATCCTACTCCATGCTTAAGGTTGCTATTCCTTTTTTCAACAGCCCGTCTTAAGGGGCATTCTCACATTGGGGCATCCTAATTCCTTAGGAAGAGGAAAGAGCAAGAGCAATGATAGAAACATAAATGTCTTTTAAAGCATCTGCTTCTTTTCTACTCACGTTTCATTGCCCGAAGTAAATTGTATGGTAAAGCTCTGCATTGACAAGTTGGGGAAATATATGCATCCCATTGGAGGTGCTCTAAGTCACATGGCTATGGATAAATAACCCTTTACAGGAAACAGGAAATATATTCTCTGACAGGACTGAAGCCTCTAATGATGCTACTATTGTATTAAAGCTGTGTGCAGCATTTAAAGAAGACAGTTTTAGAAATTAATGGAGTCATTGCAGTGCTCTGCTTTGTGAACTTTTGTGCACATTATGTCACTGTTGAGTGTTAGCTTCTATTTGAAACTTTCTGTTTTCTTGTCTTCACTAATTTTGTGATTCTTCACAATAACATTCCTGCAGTGTGTCCATAACTTTCCAATGGTTTTAACTGTATTTTTTCTTTTGGTTATGCTACTCCTTTCACCAAACAGAGTGGTTATTCTTAGATTTATTTTCTGAATATAGAACACATTTTCAAATAATATTGTCTACTTTACAAACAATATGTGCATAAAGCAAAGTTCTTGAGAATTAGAGAAATACGCAGACATGCACAGCCACAAAACACAAATTAAAATTACTTGTATTCTCTTCCTATACTAATAATTTCTATACATAGTTAGGGTTAGGTTAATTACAAGTTTACTATTTATTTTAATATATGTAAGCCCTTTAATAAAAAATATTATACAATGTATAGCTTGCTTTTTCATATACAGTGTAATCATTTCTATATACATAAAGATATTTCTCAAGTGTGGTTATGAATGTCTTTGTATTATTCCATGTTAATATTTTTAATAATTATTTACCAACTTACACTTGTGCAGTTAAGTAGTTTCCTTATTATGTTATAAATGTCACTGCACCACACACATTGTTTTACATATTATATATATATATATAATATCTGTATTATCCTTATATATACCACTATTTTTTTTTAGATTTTATTTATTTATTTTTAGAGAGGGAAGGGAGGGAGAAAGAGAGAGAGAGGCAAACATCAATGTGTGGTTGCTGGGGGCTGTGGCCTGCAACCCAGGCATGTGCCCCGACTGGGAATTGAACCTGCGGTGCTTTGGTTCGCAGCCCGTGCTCAATCCACTGAGCTATGCCAGCCAGGGCTATATACCACTATTCTAATAATTTTTTAAAAAATATTTTATTATTTAATTTAATTTAATATTTTATTTTATTTTACTTTATTTTATATTTTATTTTATTTCATCCTCCCCTCAACTGAGGAAATGCTCATGGATTTCAGAAAGAAGGGCAGGAAGAAAGAGAGGTAGAGAAACACTGATGTGGGAAACATCAATCTTGATTGCCCCTTGTACCCACCCAACCATGGACTGAACCTGCAATGTAGGCATCTGCCCTGACTGCGAATTGAACTTGTGACCTTTTGGTTTACAGAATGATATTCCAACCAACTGAGCCACACTAGCCTGGGCTTAAAACACATTTTTAAATATAGGCATATTTTTGAGACATTTAGTAAAGGTAGTATACATAAGAGAAGGATATCAACTATTATATGATCATTTATGTATGTTTTTCTTTATTATTGCTTTTAATGGGGTGACATTGGTTAACAAAATTATATAGGTTTTAAGTATACAGTTTTATAATACATCATCTGTATATTTTAGTGTATGTCCACCTCCCTAAGTCAAGTCTCCTTCTATCATTTGTGTCCCCTTTACCTCTCCCATCCCCCCTCCCCTCTAGTGATCACAGTACTGTTATCTGTGTCTATGAGTTTTTTGGGGGGGGTTGAGCTTACTCTCTACACCTTTTTCACCCAGCCCCTCAGCCTGCATCCCCTCTGACAGCCATCAGTCTATTCTCTATGAGTCTGTTTCTATTTTGTTTGTTAATTTATTTTGTTCATTAAATTTTACATATGAGTGAAATCATATGGTCGTTGTCAGTTGTCTTTCTCTGACTGTTTTATTTCACTTAGCATAATACTGTCCAGGTCCATCCATGCTGTCACAAAAGGTGAGATTTTGTTGTTGTTGTTTATTTGTTTTATGGCTGCAGAGTATTCCATTGTGCAAATACCATAGCTATTTTATATACTCATCCACTAATGGATACCTGGGCTGCTTCTAAAGTTTGGCTATTGAAAATAATGCTGCAATAAACATAGGGGGTTCATACATTCTTTTAAAGTGTGTTTTGGGTTTCATTGGATAAATTCCCAGAAATGGAATTGCTGGATCTTAAGGCAGTTCCATTTTTAATTTTTTGAGGTAACTCCTTACTGCTCTCCATGGAGATTGTACCAGTCTGCATGCCCAGCAATAGTGTAAAAGGGTTCCTCTTTCTCCACATCCTTTTCAGCACTTGTTTGTTGATTTATTCTGACTGGTGTGAGACACTATCTTATTGTGTTTTTAATTTGCACTTCTCTGATTATTAGTGATCTTGAGCATCTGTATATGTTTCTTTACAATATAGGGTAATGATTTCTTCACTTTTAACTAAGAAATAAAACTTAATATCTCACTTTAATATTTTTATAACAAATTATATGAACCTATTAATATATAATTGTCCATTTACATTTTTTAATACATTTTGTTTATTTTTTAAATCCATTGTTCACTGGGTAGTTTTTCTTATTGTGCAAAAACTTATAGCCATAAAAAGTTTTCCATTTTAGTTCAATTTTTGAACTACAAAAATGATATAAGCTTGTTAGAATTATTAAAATAATACTAAAATATTAAAAATAATATCAGTAATCTGAATAGTTTGGAAAATTTGACAGAATAAACCTGAATGTTAAACTTAAGGACCGCTCACAAGTTTTCTAGTGTTTCACACACCTCAATTCACAAGCAAAAATGAAGTATAAACAGTTTCTGCTATCAGAAGAGTCTCAAACAATGGGAAGACACAGAAACAATTCCCAAATGAAAGGAAAGGAGGAAGCCTCAGAAAGAATACTAAATGAAATAGAGGCAACTCAACTATCAGATACTGAGTTCAAAGCAATGATTGTCAGGAAGCTCAATGACCTCACAATAAGCTACCAGAAACTACAGGGAAGCTACAATGAGCTCACTGCAAACTATATCAGCATGAAAAAGGAAATAGAAACTATCAACAAAGGCCAAGAGGAAATGAAGAACAGTTTCTGCTATTAGTGGCGAGAGACTGGATAACATGGATGACAATAATGAAGGCTCTCCGGAACCAGAGACAAATCTGTCCAGCCCTTCCCCTGGGGGTGCAAGGAGAGCACTTTGTAAAGATTCACCCAAAAGGTTTTCAGGTGATATGAAGCAGCATGAACCTACATGTATTCCAGCGAGTGGAAAGAAAAAATTTCGTACGAGAGCCTGCAGAGTTTGTGCCACCCATGGAAAAAGGAGAGAATCTAGATACTTAATGTAAATTTTGTTTGGTCCCTCTTCATAGAGGAAAATGTTTTATGCAGTACCATATGTTAAAAAAGTACTAGGAACTTTAATTGTTTAATTAGTTGTTTAATTGTTTTTGTAAATAAAAATGTTATAATTATTGAAAAACAATACCTAAAGTGCATTATGATCTGTAGTTATGATGATTTAAATAACGTGCAGTTTGCCCAAAAACGTGTGGTCCCTGGCGTATGTCTTAGAGATTTCTATGTGGTACACAATGTATCATAGTTTGCAGTGAGCTCATTGTAGCTTCCCTGTAGTTTCTGGTAGCTTATTGTGAGGTCATTGAGCTTCCTGACAATCATTGCTTTGAACTCAGTATCTGATAGTTGAGTTGCCTCTATTTCATTTAGTATGTATCATTCTCTCCTAATGATACATAAAGAAAAATGGTTAGAAATATTTCTAATAGCAAAAATAAAATGATTCTAATTTTATGTCATAACTTGAAAACAGGAAGTCTATTTGAGACCAGAATCATTGCTAGAAGTCCTGGACATTTCTATTGTCTCCAGTTTTTCTAGGGAAATGAGCTATATCAACAGAATCATGAAATTCTCTCTAAAGCACAGAGAGATCAATGAAAACATTTCAAAAGTAGAAAAACTAAATATCTTTAGAGAATTTGAAGGAAGGTGGAACAGACAATAAAGTTTGTCACATTACAGGAAACCCCAAAATGTGAGGATAGAGTCATCACTATGGGCAATACCCAGTCTGGGTGGAATCTATCCTGGTAAAGGGACTCATGGACATGGACGACAGTGTGGTAATTGTTGGGGGAGGAAAGTGGAAGGGGACTACGTGGTAATGGGAAAAAATACAATAAATTTTTTTTTAAAAAAATCTCAGGCAAGAAAACAAAACCTAGATATTCAAGGAATACATAGATTATCAACAACGGTCTTCCCTTATGTTGTCCTACTCTTGGGTCCATGCAAATGTGCTTAGATTCAAGAACATGTTAGTTGCCCTTATTGGCGTGGCTCAGCTGGCTGAGCATCATCCTACAAAGCAAAAGGTCTCCCGTTGGTTTGATTCCTGGCAGGACACGTTCTTGGATTGCAGGCCTCGTCCCCTATTGATGTTTCTCTCACACATTGATGTTTCCCTCCTCCTTTTTTCCTCCCTTCCCTCTCTCTAAAAATAAATAAATAAAATCTTCTTAAAAAATAATGTGCTAGTTGATATAAAATGGGCAAATACATGTATAGTTGAATTCAAAGAAGGAAAAGTTACGATCTTTTTCTCTTTACTGATTTTTCTTTTAACTACTGATAATATGTTTGCTGCTTCTTTGCTTGTCTAGTAATTTGACATCTAGACATTATGAGTTTTACCTTATTCAGTGCTGAATTTCATTTTTATTCTTCAAAGGATGTTTACTTTTTTCCCCTCTTCTTTCAGGCTGTTGTCAATTAGTCTGATTCTTTTGTTTTGTTTGAGCAGGTCTAGTTATATAATTAGCCATACTCTTATTGTACGTCCCTTTTGAAGTCTCTGTTTGATGTCCAAGTTGTCCCAAATTATTCTGTTTGGTTGTTGGAAAAAGCTGAAAATTCTCCAGCTCTGGATGAGTTCTTCTAATTGTTCATCTTCCAACTCCTCAACTGCACTTTTCTCATTTTCATAGAGTTTCATATTCTATGTGTTCAGCTAGCTGTTTATTAACTGATCAGCGGACACCTTGTGCAAATTTCTGCACTTTTCTTTCTGTGCAGCCTCCTTCTCTCCTGCTCTCTGACATATGAGTTGCTTATGCTAATCTTGAACCTCCATCTCAAGCTCCTCAATTCAATGAGATTGCCAGGCTCTGCTAATGTTCTTCCTTCACCACAGTCCAGGATGTTTCTTCAAGCCTAAATCTGGGGAAATTATACAGCTAACCTTATTTGTTTCTTTTTTCTCAAAGAACAGTTTGGTGCTGCCTGTTGTCTGTTTTCTCAAAACATCTGTTAATTACATATAGTTTTTTATTTTGTATTTAAAAAAATCTTTACTTAAGGATATGTTTATTGAATTTGAGAGACAGAGAGAGAGATGAAAACAGAGGGAGGGGGGAGAGAGATTAGAGATAGAAATAGAAAGAGATAGAGGCATTGATTGGTTGCCTCCAGAATGTGCCCAGACCAGGGATTGAAACTGCAACCAAGTTACGTGTCCTGACCTAGAACCGAATTGGCAACCTTATGGTGTACAGGATGATGTGCCAATCAACCAAGCCACCTGGCCAGGTCTGTTTGCATTTTATCTCTGATAACAGATGGCAGTGTGTTGAATCCAGTTACCTTGTCCTTATTCTATAACAAGAACAAATTTTATTGTCATTTTATTTCCTGCTTCTAAATTTCAAAAAGAATTCACATTTCCTGGCCTAATGCTCTGGGTTTTGAGTAGCTACTGGGAAATAGATATTATTTTATCATGAATGTAGATTTATTTGTTTGTTTGTGCTGAGACAGGAGACATTCATAGTTTTTAACCCTATGCACATGATATATTATAGAAATTGCTCAAAGATTTCTCCTTGTTGAAGAAACTGTTCCATGTTTTCTAGCACTCTTACATGTGTAAAAGTTTATTTTTGTTTCTGATTTGCAATGAGGGTCTTGAAGGTAATTGAGATACTTAGGTTCATGCCTCTATCTTGAAATAAAAGTCTTCTACAGATTTATTAACTAATTAAATCAATAAATCCCCATTAAATATAAGAATCAAGGAATAAAATTAGTATCAAACCCATTTAACAATCTAAATCTCTATTTACTGCCCAGAATTTAGGACATTGATTACATAAACAATAATGGGTAGCATGGCATTTTATAGAGAAATGTATAATCTCAGTAGCAATTAAAGAGACGCACATTAAAACAATTTTAAGGCACAGTTATTTTCCTCTTAAACTGTCAAAACAAAATAAAGTATAAATACCATTTATTGGCTTTTTGAGTTCATGCTATTTATATGTCTCTTATGATACCTAAAATTTGTTATGTTCTTTCTAGAGTTAAATTTCACTCTTCAAAAAATGAACCAACAAAACTATCTACATACTTTAAAACTTTATTTCCCCTTTAGGAATATTCTCTCAGAAAAGTATTCCTCAAGAAGGAATTTTAAAGTAAATTAAGCTTGGGGTTTATGGTCTCAGTACCACTATAAAAAAAGTCAGAAATGAACCAAATGCCCAACAAAAATATCATTTCTACACAAAGTATACAAGGTTAACATAATGGAATACTTTATATATTTAAAATGTTAAATGTATACCCCATTTCAACAGATGGAAATCTTTATAGGAAATGCTGATTAGTGTGAAACACAAAATAGTATAGACTAGTGATGTCAAATCCTGTATATATCTATATAAATATTAAAATATTTGCATATTTGAAAGACAATCCTTGGTCAATATTAAAAATATTCATCAGTTTACATAATTTCTTAAGGTTAAAGCTTGATTTTTTAAAACTCATTTTAATACAAGAAAATTGTATTAAAAAACTTTAACTTATTTTAAACATATTCACTCAAATTGTTACATACATTATAAGCAAATAACATGATTATTAATGTAATAGTTAGCTTTTACAAATTTGCCATTTTGAAATTTTAAAAATATTTTCAGGAATAAAGCAATTGCAGAAAATTTCATGGGAAGAGGTAGAAGTAGGGTACAAATCTTAAGAAGTCATCAAACTAAGCTGCTGTGTAAGGGAATTGCTGTGGTGTTTCACAAACTATAGAATTTCTCTTGCAATTAGCATCATTTTCCTCAGTTTTTGATTATTTGCAAAACAGTAACCATTTGGGCAGTAGTTAATTGTTTCTCTTCAAACATTTGACACATTCTTCATTACTTTTAGTAGATGTGAGTCTTTTACTAAACCACAATTATAATTAAGACTGATGAAATCATTAGGCTTGTTGTAAACATTCAGTTTATCCAAATAGAGTTTGGCAACATTTTAAAGGTCTTCTGTCAGGTTCATTCATTGTTTAATTATTTGTTGTTAATGTTGAAAGCCAGCATGATTTTTGTCATTTGTCATTATTTTCTATTGGAGTAAGTCAACTAATTTTTTAAATAATATTTCTTACTCATCTACATTTAAAATAACAGCAAACATTATTCTCTTAAGGTGTTAATTCATCTCTTTCCTTACTGATTATAGTGGATGCTAGCCAGTGCTGTTATTCTGTTCACTTTCTGATTAAGTAAATAGGTACTTAGCATTTGTTATGGACCAAGTTCAGGTGAGACAAAAATTAAAATAACCATCATGACCCCTGACCTCCAGGCTCTCATAGTTCATGATAGTGTCATGTGCACAAAGTGGTATGAAAAAACCAGTGAGCTCTACCTAAATCCTGATCAAGTTAAAGGTTCTTTAGAAAAGTTTTGCCTCTCTAACTTTTTATATTATATGCTATGAAAATAGATAAAATATTTTTACACAATTAAACTTTGCATTTGGAAGGTCCACTTGCCCCTTGTCCAATATTTGTTCCTTGTGAATCTGTAAGATTGCACAAAGAATATGGAAACTTACTAGGTAATGTTCTTTCTTTCATAAACAAATGTGATATGAAATTTGTGGCAGCTCTAACCTCAAGACTTGTTCTTAAAGTACTTTCAGATAGTCTAACTGATGATCAACCAGTTTTTGAGATTTATATACTGAAAAGCTTTAGTTCTATTTAGTTGGAAGTTAATAAAAATGATAATTAACACAAAAACAAACATTCTGTTTCACAAAGGCCTAGGATATTTGGTGAATTTGAGTGATTATTGAAGATAGCACCGCTCACTTCTACTCTCAGCCATTAGATCTTTAAATTTCACAGAAGGGATTATAACCTAGGGTAACATTCCTTAGTTTCATAAAAGTGAAGTGAAAGACTTATATAAAATCTCTTTAAAGGGTTCATTCTTCCAAAGTGCTTCTGGATTAAAACAGTTTTGCTGTTTTACAGTTCTTCAAGACATATTTCATAGGTTTTGTCTAGAGAAACCACATTAGTTTGCTAATCAATTTAGAGGGTTAGCATGGAATGTGTTTTATATAACTTACTGGCATATATTTATTTTTAAACATAAAGATAATAGTGTCGTCTAAAACTTACTGTGAATCAGGTGAGGTATCGTTGCTTCATCCTGGTTATACCTTAAGATCACCTGAAGAATTTTGGAGAAAATACTAATGCATACACACAACCATAGAGATCAATTCAAATTTCTAGGGATAAGGACCTAGCAAGGGTATTTAAAACTCTTTAAGTGTTTCAATATACAGGCTGGTGTGGACATGTCCTTGCTAGGGATTAGCAACCCTAGTCAGGCTGCAGAAGGCCACACTAAATATTGGTTTAATAGGCTGAATTGGGAGACATATAGCATCTGTGAGATGAAGTGCTGTTTTAAATTTAAAATTAAACCCCAAAATGCACATCATTGACTATTATATCATCCTTGATCCCTCCCTAAAATAAGAAAATCAATAGTTTTTGGTTCTGTTAAAGAACCAAGAAAAGATTGTTTTAACACCTCCACATAATGAAAATTCAGATGCTTGTTCAAATGTAAGAAAATGACCATAGTATACCTGTACCAGGCTCCTGAAAATAAGCTCATTGAAGACTACAGAATGCATGCTTGACCTGTTTGTAGTCATTGCATCTACAGCAAATTCCTTTTCAGATAGTGGAGATTCACACTCAGGCTCTTTGAAGTGGAAGTTCTATGGGGGATGGTGGTGGTGGGTGGGGGAGGTGAACTGAGGAATAGGTCAGGTATCATTAGAAACTATCATTAATATATAATGCTAAATACAAACATTTTAGAACTGTTCAGGTTGTTGGACTATTAGTAATAAAAATCTTTTGTATATGAGTGATTCCTAGTACTTGAACTATTTATATGGTCTTGGGAAAAATCAGTACACTGCACCATTTTCCCCAGAATTGTAAATAGTTGTGAGGGAAGATGAAGACACAAGCCATCTGGAATATACAAATAGTAGGAAAGTTTTGTCTGTTTCCTTGTTCTGTAAAGGACAGGACCCACAAAAACCCACCTGGTAGTTTGTAAAAAGAATGGACTTTGTAGGCAGATAGGCCTGTTTTCCAGTCACATCCATATTTATTAGTTGTGTGATCTATGACAAGACCCACATCTTATAGCTGGACTTCAACAATGGTAGTTGCTTCTTTATAGCTATCATTATTATTCCTCTTTCCTTTCCCAACCCTATAATTATAAGCAGTCTTTGAAATTTGTTAATTCTTTTCTCTTCCACATTCTGCTCATCTCATCTCCTGGCTTCATCTACCTTAGAGTTCAGAAGGTAACTCTAAACTGCGGATATGGGGATATGGTCACAGCTTGGTTATAGCCCTGAATGCCTTTACTAATGAGGTGTCTGATTATGTCTCAGACACATCTTCTCAAGTCACTTCCAGGTATCATAAAGCTCAGCACAATCCAAAATTAAATTTGTCTCCATTCCCCCAAAAGACTCCTTCTCGTGTATCCCTACCTCAGTGCATAATACTTCTAATTTTGATTCAAATTAAAAATCTGAAAAAGAAAAATCTGCATATTCAGCCTTGTCTGCAATGTTCAGTCTATCACCAATTCATGTCAGTCTTTCACCTAACATATCTTTGAGTCTGATTATATCCACTTGTACCCCATTCTTATTTCTACTTTCTTATTGTAGGTTAATTATCTGAACTTTAGGTTAATTATTGCAAAAGCCGCCTTAGTGATGTTGCTGTCTCTTGACATGCAAATCTTCATGAATTTTTGCTCTATAATCACAATATTCTCCTTTTTCATACTCACTGACTTTAGAGAGAAAGGGGGGAGAGAGAGAGAGAGGGAGAGATAGATATCAGCATTGATTTGTTGTTCCACTTATTTACACACTCATTAGTTGATGCTTGTATGTGCCTTGACTGGGGATGAAACGCACAGCCTTGGCATATCTGGAAAATGCTCTAAGTAACTGAGCTACACAGCCAGGGCCATAATCTTCTTACACAAATCTCTTTGTGTTGTTTTTGTGACCTTACAATGAGTCTTTATGCAACTTCTTTTCATGGCCTTTTCCTTAGTAACCATGCACTTCCTTTCATTTAACATTTTCCATGTACATGATTCTAGCACATGAATCATGTGCTCTAGTATTCTACTACTTTCCACATGCTGCTCCCTCTGCCCAACATCCCATATCTACACCCAAAAATTCCCTACAACTGAACTTTCAGTTTAAATTCAGTAAAAGTTAATGGAATACCTAATGGAGTTATCCTTCCTCATATCAAATTTTTATTTAGATGTGTGGGAAGCAGATAACTTTTATTTCCAGTACATATGCTTCTGAGTAAAAAGGAGACAAAGCTGCACCTGGATTCAATTTTAGATCACGAAGGTCCTGAGTTTCAAGCCTTGTGCTTAACAAGTGAGACTTTCCAGATCTTAATAGAAGGGTGAACATATTTTGCTTATGGTAGGGTTATAAGTGTAATGCTCATGCTCAGAGGACAGAATGTTGGATTACAAAGTGTTGTCTCAATAGTTTGTATCCCATCTCAACAAAAGGTGGAGTCACTCTTGAATTTGTTTGGGATTGTGACTAATATGATTTGAGCAACACAATGTGGTAGAAATGATGTTCTGTGAACTCTGAACCCAGAGACATTGGACCTTCATCTTGCTGCTTCTTGGGACAATAGAATGACAAGTGAACAAATGCAACAGTCTGCTGGAGGATTAGAGAACATGAGCAATACATACAGGCCTTTTAAACTGAGCAATGCCACCACCTCTGCCACTTCAGCTACCCCTAGAAGCTAACTTCAGACTCATGAGTGGAACCATTCAGGACCATGAGAAGGAAGAATCAAATAGTTGATCTGTCCAAGTTGAGAAGTTGAGATCACATCATTCCTCAGATCCAATCTTTGTAAACACTCTTGATATTACTCCACATGGAAACCATCTTGCTCAGAATCAAAGAGTGGAATGATATGGTCGCCCGCTATCACTCTGCCATATTTTTCTAATATTCTTGCCCTTTACTTTTCACATCAGCTTCATTGATTACTCCTCCAACAGTCCAGACAAACAAGCATTTGCTATAGTTATTACCTCTACTCATAGTATGTTTCCCAGTAAACCACTGGACAACCTCATTTGATCAAGGCTTTGCTTTGATATCACCTTTTCGTGGGCTACTGTAACTTTCACTGAAATCTGCAGACTTTCTTCAGTGTCTCTTTTCTACTTTTTTTCCCACAGCACTTATGACTTTCTAAATAATATGTAATTTATAGAGTTCTATTATTTATGTTTTTCCACCCACAAGAACCTAAGTTCCACCAGGGCAGAGATCTTTGGTTCATGATGCAGTGTCATGCAACTAGGACAATATATATTAAGTGCGCAATACAAAAATAAATTTATATTAGGTATATGTACACATATTTGTATTTTTTTCATTTAATGTTATTTTCTAGACATTTCACCATGTTTTAAAATATTCTTTAAGCATTTTAATATGTATACCATTAATTTAATCATTCAGTGATTAATGGAGTTGAGCTTTACACTATTAGATATAATGCATGAATGAAAATCTTTTAAATGAGCTTGGGTTTTAGAATAAGTCAAGTAAGAAAATGTGATGGATCAGAGGATATGAACATTTTAAAGTCACATTTTTAATGTAACTATAATTAATACTCAATACTAATCTTTTAAAAAAGTGGAAATTAGTATAGTGAATAAATGACAAATGACTATGATTCTGTTTTATAATTTCTGTATAAAATAATGAAATAAATGCAATCATTCAAATATATTTATGACTATACATATATGGCATTAAAATATATACAAACATCTTTGCATAAATTTGTGTATATTATAGGGCAGAATTTTGATTAAATTCTGACATCTGGATTACATTGTGGGTAATTATGCATATAAATAATTAAATATGTTCAATAACTACATAGCTGGATTACAGTTGCAATTCTACATTTCGGTAATATTTTATATGATATATAAGATCAAAAATATTAGTCCAGAAGTTAGAGGTAATAATATTATTAAGTAACCTTTAAGTTACATAATTATATAGTGAATGTACATTTCTCTACAAATTGCATTCATCATTACTTTTTTCTCTAGGAATAAATTACATGAGTTGAATAATGAATACTTCATTTTAATTTATTAATCAAAATATTAAAATACATACTTCCTGGAATATCTAACAATCTAGAAAATGTAGTCATGACTGATCTCAGCTTTTTTTTATTGGAAGACACAAACTGTTGAAGGATAAACATGAAAAATATACATGTTTACCCTATAGTAGGTTACATAGGAAAAACATTTTATTTTATTGTTCACATTCATAGTTTTTCATGATGTACATTTTGTAAAAATATTTCTTTGTATAGAAATCAAACAGTTTTGTTCATCTTGACTTGTCTCCTAATATTTAAAGCAATGCTGGAAGGTGTTTATGTAAAGGAGCTAATTTTTCCCTGATGATTTGATTTACATTGATTTCCCCTTCAAAACCTCCCTTTGTGTCTTTTGCCTGGAAAAAAAATAGCAACTTGTTACATGTTTTCATGTTCAATGCTGGCTCCAGGAAACAATGAATTCCCTAAGGTTGTCTGGATCCTCCTTCCCTCTCCTTTTTATATCTTTTCCTATTTTGTAGGAAGCCTCTACCTCAGATACTTTAAATCTTTCTAAAAATGACTCGGCATGAGTGTAAATTATTATAGGACAATTATTTTCTTCTTTCAATGTTGACTGGTTTACATTTTAGGGCAAAAGTTTCTGTTACCTAAAACAAAAAACAAACTCTGCATTTTTAAGTGGAAAGTATTCAGTGATTCCCAAATCATAAAATAGAGTTTTATCTTGTGATCCCTTCTACATAAACTGGATTTATAAATTAAGTTTTTTCAGATAGTGCGGGTGTAGTTTGCACAAGTTCATGAAGAAAAGCAGTGACTTTTTACCTCAGTATGTCTCATAGCACTTCCCAGGCCTCCATAGACACATGTCAGGAACGTAGTATACACATACAGGTAGACAAAGAGGATATTGATTTATATTATTTTACTTTAGTGGATTAAGTTAATCAGAGGAAATTTATATTCTGATTTGGGTAAATATAATTCTAGATATCTCTCTATGTACATATGCCAAAAAAGAGTACAGATATGTATTTAGATAAAATATTTTTATGGAATTGTGACAATAATACACAACATTTATGAGTTTTAAAATATAAATTATTAGGTTTATTGTATTCATTTTGAACAGGAAGAATAACATGCTTTGAGAATGTTGAACTTCATACAATTTTTAACCAAAACAATATTTTTTAAAGGCTTTCTGACATTTTTCCCTTTTACTCAAAACTGGGAGTATGTGAATCCTTCAGCCAATAAAGTATGCCAAATTTAATGCTATCTTATTTCCGAGCTTAGGTCACAAAAGGTCTTACAGCTTCTTCCTGATTCACTTGGGAATGTCACTTGGGAGGAAGTCTGCTGCCAGGCACAAAGCCCCTTTATCCTAAGACGGCATGGACTCATCGGAGCAGCTCAGCACAGCCTTCTATGTAGGTCCAGATGTGGGTGGGAGTGAAGCCCTGTTCCATTGCTCAACTGGTCCATCCTGAGTATCTCTGAGTGTTCTCAGTCCCTCCCATAAGACGCAGAAAAATCACTAAAAAATCACTCAACTCATCCCTGCCCAAATTCATAATCTACTAAGCCTGTGAGATAAATTAGAATGGCTGTATTTTGTGGTAGTTTCTTTTAACATTGTATTGTATGGTAGTATTGTACAACTGGAGTAGCTTTCAAAAAAAGAAAGAGAGAGAGAGCGAGAAAGAAAAGAAGGAAGGAAGGAAGGAAGGAAGGAAGGAAGGAAGGAAGGAAAGAAAAAGAAAAATCAATCAATCAATCAATCAATCAATCTCAATGCGTTTCAAAGAATGGTAATATTAAAACCTCTGTGCCAAATCAAAAAATGTCATATAGTATATTATAAGCATAGTCCAAGTGAACACAAAAAATGAAGCCCAACACAAAAGATAAGCCAAGGATGTTGAGAATAATTCAAAAGAAAAAACAAAATAAATTCTTTGTTACAAATGGCGATGAACATGCTGAATAATTTAAACAAGAATACAAAGGGCTGTTATAATACTATATACTTATAAATAATTACAATCTGCCCCTTTCCTGGCCTTATTCCTTTTATCCTCTCAGGTTTTCTTAGGTGTATTTATTATTTTTTTAAGAAAAATATCTAATAACTATGGACAATATTGCTTTCTTTGTAGGGCCAAAGTCTATTTTTTTATGTTTTTCTGAAGTGTATAAGTATACACACAGATATAAAAATACAGTATATGGATTACTTAATAACATAAATGTTAATTATGTTTCCATGTCTTTTTATTTACAAGCACCTTGTTTTATCCAATATCCAAGGGAAGGCTGAAATTGAAATGTTAATTATAATGCAGCATGACCAATGTAGCATTTTTGAATATGTTTATCATACCACACACTTTCATATATTTTTATCAGAATTTTAGAGCTATAAATTTGATTCCTTCTGTTTGCAGAAAATAACCATAAAATGTCAGTCCTTATTGTTGTATCTATCAGCCAAATTATTCCATTAGGGTAAAACTCTGCCTTGTTTTTCAACTCAAATGAGCGTGTTAACATGCATCACAGCCCTGCCCCCCACCCCCCTTCTCAACACTAAGAAAAGACTCGGTGTGGCAGGCAGCACCTCACCTTCACTGTTTTTAAGGATGTTTTGCTTGTGTTTGTTTCAAATGACTCACAAGAGATGTCATTCATTCTTTGACAAGAGGGAATGAAAAAGTTAAATTTTTCAAAATATTCCTCTGCTAAGCACCAGGTGTTTTCACACCTGCAGGCAACACATCACTTTAAGACTCAGGATCCTTTCAGGAAGGGCCTTCTTTCTCGGGCTGGGAGAAGGCAGCTTGGAAAGAGTGAGAGGGAAAAGTGAGCTCCCTTGATAGCTGCGTAAATTGTTGGCACATTCTCAAGCAGATCAGTTTTAGAAAGAAATATATTTGTACGTTAAAAATCTATAGGGTGATTTGTTTAAAACTCCCTCCCTTTACCTACCACCTACCTTGAAAATCCAGATGTAAATCAACATTTAAAAAATGTCTTTAAAGAAATCAACAAACACATCAGGTTTTAAATTGATTTAATATATTATTTAACCGCAGGTAACTAATAAAGTTAACTATTGTTATTTTACTTCTATTGATATTTATACTTTATTTATATTATTAGTATTGTATGTAATATGGAGTTTACCCCAAAGTCCTCCAAGTCTATTGTTATTTATTATTTATTAATTCCATCGGTGTGGGAGTGAGTGTTGAGTAATGAGGAAATTTCTATTATAAATTCCCAGACCATAGAGGATTAGCTGTCATTAGTTGACCCATAATGACACAAACCATCAGTGACATCTTTCATGCTTTATCTATGTTATTTAATTTATTGTAACAAATTAATAAAATTAAGATGACGCAATTTTATTAAAAATAATTTCATTTTTGAAAGTATATAATATATAATATCAATTCATTCAGAATGCTCTTTCATTTCCTTAAGGTCACATACCCAGTCTCAACATCATTGTTCAGTAAGAGCTCAGTCGTTTATACGTCATATTTCCACTACTGTTGTCTACAATTGCTGAGGTACATTCATCATTTGGACAACCCTCGTCACCATTCCAGTCCAACATTTCATATGTGTCCTACACCCGTGTCTGTTTTGTCCATCATTACATCCCCAGCAATTAGCCTAAGTGTCTGATTTTTAGATGGGTTAAATGATTTTGAGGAATAAACTAATTAATTAACAGAAATTTGTTCTTGATTAATATTACTGGGCTTGCTATTTATTTTTCAGATTTTTATTTCATTATTTTGTGGGAAGATATAAATTAGCAGCACCAAAAAAAAAATTACTTCACAGCACCTAAATCAAATTACTTTAATCTAGAAGGCAAAGTGTATGATGGCATGTTGTCCAGGCTCAAGTTACAGAATTGTGTCCATATCAAAATCTCTGAACATTTAAAAATAATAATAACACCATATTCTTAATAATAATCATAAAGTAACCCCCTAATCCATACAACAGCTGTGGTACTTAATTTTTAAAAAAATCTAAATGTTGACTTATTTTCAAATTTATTTGCTCTTTATGATTCTGATGAAATTCATGCAGTTTTTCCCAAGTTTAAGCATTCCTTTGATACATATTATTTTATATTTTGAGATAATATCTTTTACTATCTTTGTTTCTATAATGCTTTAATATAATTTTTGTACTAAGTAGACCCATATTTACTTTGAAAAAAATCACAAAAATTTTATGTAATAAGGTGTTATTTTAATGTAGTTGAAACCTATTTGTCTTGTTGAAAATTTCTTCTCACTCTGTTCTATTATTATTGTCATTTGCCAACTTTTTTATTTACAAATTTGATTTTTTCCTTTGAGAATAAATTTCATAAGTATTGCATAATTTCATATGTATGCATGTTTTTCTCTCACATATTCTTAAAGGATTTCATTTGGAATTGTTTTAGTATAGTTATTCATTTTTAAATGATTTTATTTTCATTAAATAATTGAATTATATCTATGACCTTCTATCTGTTTATATAAAATGCTGTGTTAGAATAATCACTAAGCAACCTTTAATTGGTGAGTTGTATTTCATTATTAGTATGAAATTGTTGACCTGTACTTAATGTACTTGGAAAGACAATATCCTGTTCAGTTGATGTATCTTTTATGATGATTTCTGAAAAGTAGTATCAGGACAAACATTATTACTATCCAACTGTGCTTAGTGAAAAGCCCAATACACAATTTTTTTTTTATAGTATTCTCTGAATGCTCTTCTTTGTCCAGAATTTTGAAAGCTACTCCATCTCCTCTGACTAGGGTTGGTCCAGACTGACTTTGCTAATAATGACCTGATAATTTACGACTAGCTGTCTCCATGTGATAGGACTATAATTCTATTTCACAAGCACTTCTATATAGTTCAAGGAGATGACAATGCCAGGAGGTAAGAAGAAAAAGAGCACCTTTTTTGATCCTATGATTATAAAAGCTATCAATTTCATTGCAATCTGAAATTTTTATCTGAAAACTGAAAAAAAAATATTGATGTAACACCTCCAATTTATCGCTAGGTTATTGAACTGATAGTTTTTTGGTCAAACACCCTATAAACACCTTAGCAACTGTTTTCTAAACTGATATTCAAGTGTACTTCAGGTTATTAAATTAATCTTTTTGATAAAATGAAAACACCTGAAGAAGCCACCTGGAAGGATTATCAAGTTTACACAACACTCTGCATTCTACAATACAGTTCTTCTATGCAAATCAGACCCTGAAGAGTCATATTAAAAGAGATCTCATTATAATTCAATAAAAAAGAACAATAGTTGCCTAATTTTCAAGATTAGCTTTTATTATTTGCTTTCACAATTACTGTGCTTTCTAATTTTGGGTAAATATCCTAAAGAGCCTATAAAGGGAGGAAAATAGAACGTTTAGTGTGTCCTGATTCCCCGTGTGTGTGTGTTTTCTCAATAATGTTTGGAAAAGAGCTATAACACCCTACATTATCTTTACAATTTACCCGATCACATTTTGTCTCATGTAAGATTACATTTATATTGCATGATTTGATCTATAGTCTTCATTTTTTCTCCTAAATAGGTGAATGCTTATTTTTGTTCCATTTGCCCTTTACTTTTTTGAGTAAAATTCAATCCTCACTATCCTGAACAAGGGCAGAAACTGCTGTTGATTTTTTGACATTCTAACTCATATTAGTGATAACCTCACACCTTTTAATTGTTCTTTACCCTTCTTCTTTTCTCTGTGAAAACCTGTGAATGACACCTGAGTAGAAGCTTTCAATCTGAACTTGAATTGGCAGTAAGCATCTCTGAACTTTAAGTTCATTATTCTTTCTGGAATTACTGTCTGCACTTTTTTAAATGACATTTGGGCAAACTTTCTATTACTCATGGTTAATTGCTATTAGAAAAAAACAATGTCCTTTTGGTTTTTTGGCTTAAGCCTACTAATAGTAGTGGCCTAAGACAACACTTATAAAGAGAAATATGTCCTATTTTAGCCTGTATATTCAGCCAGAACCATTTCAGACCCTTTGGCAAAGTGGGGAGCTCTAGATCAGAGCCTGTGGTTTAGGATTCAGATTGTGCGTGGGAATGTGTGTGAGAATCCAGGACGACTGCACCAAGGGAGCTGGTGCACTTTATCTGGGAGGCATAGCAGGGAAGCTGACCTTGAAAATTCTAGAAAGGAAGGTAAGAAAAAAGGTATGTTCATCTTGCTGGAGCAGACAATTAGTTAGATAGGAGGAATATTAGGATGTCTTTGGTAAAGGAAAAAGGATAGCATCCTGAATTATAATCTTAATTTAATTTGCTTTAATTTATAATAATGTCTCTGAATTTTGTTAAATGTTAGTGTACTGACATTTTTCTCAGAGGTGATTGAAATAAAAGAATATTGCTTTAAGTAAAAACATTTTCTTATATAATGGTAGTAGAGAAACTGTTTACAGGAGGCAATAGTATATTGATTTTAATAAGGATATTGTTTTTATGTGAACCAATAAACAAATGGTAAATGTTTTATTCAGTGCATCATACATTGATTGAATACATGAAGAAGAGTTCTTGTCTGAAGTAGAAATTATTTGGCTGTAGTAGCATATCAAATGTGAGCTAGCATAAGCAAATAAGGGAATTGATTGGAAAGCCAGAATATCTTGTCTCACAGAGAAGTAGAAGTGAAAGAGATTAGACATTAAGCCAAGTTTCCCTCAGAATTTCACTTTCTGCTCAAAGTTTTTTTGTTTTATAATTTGCTGCCCAAATTATAAACTCTGCCAAGAACAAAATTAGCTTCCCTCAGAATGTTTGTCAGTTACTTTGGCAGTATCAAGTTGAGGTTCAGGGTTTCGTCTCCAGCAGCCCGTGGAGGGCCACCTTCATGCTTTGCGCTGTTGCTCTAGCGTCTTGGGCCCCATGCAAAACAGGAACAGCACTGTTCCCATCCTGTGCAGTTCTTTGGTTTGGATGCGTGGAGGCTTTGCTTGTGCTCAGAGTTTTACTAGACCTCTTGGGAATTATGCCTCATCTTCAATAATTATGCAAAATTTTAGGTTTCTCTGGAAAATTTTACCTTATTTAAAATTCTCATCTTGAAATCAAGTGAGCTCATGGCACGTCCAAGCAAACCAGAAACCATCCCTTTAATCCTCCACTTTTCTCGGCGCTTCACCCTCCTCCTGTCAAAGACCCTGCGAACCCTTGTTTTAAGCAGGTTCTAGATGAGGAGCCAAGCATACACACGTGTGCTTTGACTCTAGGAAGTCATTGTTACTGAGAAAAGATCTTTCCTGTTGGATAAGAGAAGACCTCAAAATGCATTTCCTAGATAGGAGTGCTCTTGCCCTTATTAGTGTCACTTGCTTCTTACACTCAATTTGGCAAGGCAATCAGTTCTGCTGAGTCCTGACTTCTACATCCGGACACTCAGAATGGGACTGACAGTTGCCTCCATCAGAATGCCTTCTTTGTGCGTTTTCATCAGTGGTTGGTGGTTGCTCTGCAGATTAATTCTGATCAACATCCTGGAGAAAGGTATACTTGATTATTGATCATTTCTCTGATAGGTTCTTAAATCGTTTGATTTTGATGATGTACATTTCTGACCCTTAGATATTTGGGGACATAATCTACAGGCGTGGATTTGGATTTGTGAATATTTATCAAGGCCTCTGACTGACTACCCTAATCATTTTGTGGCCCACTTCAAATGAGAAAGGGGAAGATGCTTTCAAAAAGTAACTATTTTAATAGCCTGAGCTGTACTTGACAAGAGTTAAAACAATAACAAAAAATCCTATTTTTTCCTTTCTCTCTTTAAAAACTGGTGTGTGAACTACTCTCTCTTTTTTAAAATAAAATATCAGGCAGGTATGATAGTTTTTCTCAGCACTCTTGGGTAATAACAAGTCCTCCAGACATTTTCCATCCAAGAATAGTTTTACTATACAAGGTAATTATCAAAAATGCAAAACATGTTTGTCACAAGTCACATCTTTTTTCCCTTCTACCTAATTATAGTAGGAAGGCTGCAGTGGTGTAAGAGAACGTGAGGGACTTCTGCACTATTTCTACAACATGCTTTTGTTTTATTTTGTTTTGTTTTGTTTTTTTTCACTCCCCTAGCTTACCTTGGCTTCTTATATATGTAGATTTGGTGCTATCAGGGAGAAGAATGAAGGAAAGGACCTGTGGCCACATATATGGCCACCACTGCCATGTTGAGGTACCAGTGTTTGGCAGATATTTAATGTTCAGTATTTTGTAGAACACTTTTTATGTTTTTAGAGACTTTCCCAGGGAGTATTCAAGTGCAATGCTTGTGGTGTGGGCTGACCAGTTTGTGACACCATCTTTGAGGTTCTGAGAGCCACAACTTGCAAGATATAGTGCCACCATTTTACCCTTGTTTGTCCTTCATGGTGTGAGGCTCTCTCTGCTGGAGTCTCACAGCCCTCCCACGTAGGCTTCTTCGGCAAAGCCTTTTATGAGCTGACTTTCAGTATTTGTTTTGGCCCTTGTCATTGCAGGGAAAGCAGTGTGCTTCAAATGCATCTCTTTTCTTGGATCGACTGTCCCAAGCTTGAGGTGGACTTCAGTCACTTGTTGATTGAGACTCTGGGGGACACACATAATAACAAGCTCTCTAAGTGATCATTTAAGGCCATTTTGACTAAATCCACAGGAGAAGAAAGCATTTGTCTCCTATGTAGATAGTGGAAAGGGAAAATAATTGTAATTCTACATATTTTGGAGGACAAACATTCATCATTCTTTAAGCATAGCCACAAATGTTTAGGCTCTTTAGATGAGTCATGGGCTAAGAATGACTAAGTCAGTATAGGCAGCTCCTTGTACAAGTCCTGTATCAGTGGTCTTGCCGACCAGGTGCCCCAGTAAGGGAATGGGAGGTCAACTTGGCATCCCTTGCATTCTGCTCTATTTTTGAGTTATCAGCTGAAACTTTTATTTTAATATGCATTCATATATTATCATTATATAGAAGAAGAAACTCATGGAAGATAGTTCAATAATATCAGTGAGAGGAAAATAAAAAATGAGATTGTAGATAATACAATTGAAAGAAAAGCAAGTAAAGAAAGAGATTATAGGGAGAAGGCCTAAATAACAAAAAACCTGTAGTAGAATGACAAAAAGATGATTGATTCAGTCAAACCCATTTTTTATTAGTAATTTACAAAGTATATGAGAGAATAGGAAAGTGGTCAATTTAATAATATTTTCATATTTCAATAATATCTTAATATTTTGAATTCCTAAAGCAAAGGTGTGAAAGCTGAAATATAATTTAAAATGTTTTTTAAGTTAAGGATGATTATGATGTAAATAAAGATTTATAAAAAGAGACTAGCATGTTTTAAAGAGCACTTAACAAAGCATTTTTGGTGTCATCTAATGTCTAAATGCAGTTTGATGTGATTCAGTATGATTAGAGTGAAGTGTAAACAAGGATGACACTGGTTTTCTATATTGCAAGTTATAGTATTCTTGAAAAATTGTTTTGGTAAAATTATTTTCAGTGTCTTTGAAAGTAAATATTATGAACCATTATTAACAGCATGTCCATTAGCATCTTAAAAAAAAGAATGGCATACTTCATATGGTAGGTAAGTTTTATTGTCTGACCACAAATATCAAATTTTATTTGCATCAGCAATCTGATACAGTAAATGTAGAGTGGAAGAGAAACAATTTTTTAAAAATAGAAGTAAGTACCTTCATGTTGAAGGGTAAAATAGAACTATCCTACTGTCATATGATTATTTTTTGACATCAGTACGTGTATAATCATGTTTTTTAATTGAAAATGCAAACTCATTTTCACTAATTCTTTTAAGTTTTTTTCTATGTGCTTAAAATCAATGGTAGTCAATCTCAAGGGGTTGTGACTATCAAAATAGCTGAAACAAGATAGCTATTCCAAAAGCTCAAACCTACAGAAAACATGATCTATTGTATACTGTAAAGTAGGTAACACTGGTATTACCTTTTCTGAAAATTGTGGTTGAGATCTTGTTAAAAATGTAATTGATGCTAAAATAGGTGTTTTTAAAAAACTGTATAATTGGTTTATTTAAGTAATATGGATAATAAAGTATCAAAATGCCAAATACTATGAAATGTAATTATTGGAAAATTAGTGTGGAAAATCATTTAGGAATAGCCAGAAAAAAAAACCCTCAAGAAAATGAAACCAAACAAAACAAAAACAGAAGATAATTGACTTCGAAATGCCTTTATTATCATAATTGAAGAAGATGGATGCTGCAGAGTTTGAAGCATAATATGAACTTTTACTTTTTTATTCTTACCCTAGGACTTTTAGTCATTGCTTTTAGAGAGAGAAGGGGGGTGGTATATATAGAGAGAGAAACATCAATAAGAGAGAGAAACATCAATTGGTTGCCTTCTTGTAAGTGCTCTGACTCCGAATTGAACCCACAACCTTTTGGTCTACCAGATGATGCTCCAACCAACAGAACCACACTGGCCAAGGCTAAGCATAATATAAATTTTGAGAACTCTAAAGGAAAAGTTATAAATAATAAAGTCATAAGCACTCAGAAATATAATATGGGGTTGGGGCTGAATGGTGGAAGCTAATGAGGATTCTCAAGAAAAGGGCTAGTGAGATTAAATTCATTTCCTCTTCTGATGTGGTTACCACTCTTATGAATGTGGAAAGTAGTGCAAGCAATTTGTACCTATATTATACTAAGCCATTTCACAAAGGACTGAACAATTTTCTTGGAGCCAAGAAGAATGACAATTTAAAGTTTCTAAATATTCAGAAGTAGCTGACATGCTGTGCTGATCAATCTCTGATTATTGAAGAGAGGTGGCTGATGGTGTTATTTGGCAATTGAAGTGTACCTGTCCTGTCATTTTAATTTTAAAACAACAGTGTATACAAATACATGGTTTTGTGAGCAAGCATATGTTCAAAGAATTGAATTTTATGAAAGAATGAGAAATTTAAAAAGCTGACTATTTTGAGTAATGGGCAGGCACAACAAAGAAATGTAATAATTTCCCTTGTATTAGAAAACAATAAAGAAAAACAAAACTGAAATCAGGAGCCTCAACAAGGTAGGTGTTTTTTTCATTAGTTTTGACTACAATCCCAAAGATAATAGAGTAAATGTTGCTATGCATAAAATGAATAACAAAACCACAAATTGATGATTTTTAGTCCATTTAAAAATGTATTATTTATAAAACTTTTTTGAGTAAACATATTTTTATGCATTTTATATAAAGATAAGACATAATGAAATATTTTAAATGAAGATGAAGTTATTAAATCATTAAATCCAATGTAAATTACTTTTAAATGAACAAGTAATAAAAATGTCTTTTATAATTGTAGATATGTTTACACATTTAGAATACTGCATAGAGAATAAATAAAAGTAAGACTATGTGGATCATTCAAATGTTTAAAGGAGACTATGAAAGGAAAAAAATCATTATCCTTGTGGCTTGAAAAGATTATCGTAAATGCTAAGATGCTGATACAGCAATATTCATTAACTAATATATGTTCACTCTCTCTTTTATCATAATGAAGCTATCTAACCACCTTCAGGGGATGTTATAAAGATTAATTACTTCATTTTTGCAAGACTTCATAAAGTTTAATAATATTAAATAAAAGGACAAATGAAAATCGAGGGAAGAGCTATTAAGCATTCTTACAAACCCACCCATTATTATTATTACTTATAGGGATGAAGGTCATCATTTCACTTGTAGTCAGAAAACATTGAAAATTTTCCTAAAAATTTAAAGAATCTACTTCACATATTCTGTGAATAAAATGTCTATGGGGGTTTTAATTAAACCTTGACAAAGTACACCCTTTCTAACACTTAACCTTTCTCCTCATTCATGACAGTGTGCTCTGCCTCGTCTTCTAGCTCAGTGACCCTTTCTAATTCTCTCCCTCATTGGCATCTTCTTAGAAAAGGGTGTTTCTCAGCATTCTCATACTTTGAATTTATCTAAGGGTGTGTGCATTTTCTAGGGTGTATTAGCTTTCAACTCCCATTAACTAACTTCACAATCTATATTAGTAAGCCTTAACTATCTTTCACATTTCAGATACAAAATCTTATATAAGTTAACAGTTGTACAAGGGGTTTACTCTTAAGGACAGTTCAAAATTAATATATTCAATATTGAGCTCCTTATGTTATGTCTATAACTTATGATTTCTAAGGACTGGATTGATATATTAAAGAATAATCTCTAGTTCAAGTACCTGGGATTATATTACTTATTTTCCAATGACTGGCTTCAAGATGTTGTGTGAGTCACTTATCTTTTCTGGGATTTCATCTCCTCATCTGTACCTAGGGGCTATAAAAAGTTGTTATGAGAATTGAATGAACTAATAAGTGTGAAGTGCTACAGTAGGCATTTAAAAAAATTGGATTATATTATTGTTTCTCTTTTCTTAGTAAGAAACCAAGTACTTGTCTCCTGGCCACTAAGGCTCAGATACATACTAGGCAACTTCTCAGTTCAATAAGTTACTCAAAACAAAACAAAACAAAACTACAAAAAATACCCTTTAATTTCCACATTACTTTTTATCCAAGACAATGACGATCTCCAACTCATCTCATACCATTATATTATTACTTTTAAAATTCTCTTCCTACTCTCATTCTGCTGGCAAACTCTGGTTAACTCAGACCAATATAAAGAATCAGTTAATTACCTTCTGTCCTTCACTCCTGTCAGACAAAAAGTACATTTCACCCTTTCTTGTATTACTGATAGATACACATATATACATACACACATATACATATACATACACACATGTACATATACATATATATTGTGTATTCGGTTAATGTGTATTTACTACTACATTTTGTAACTGAATCACTTAATAGTTACAGTGTATTCCATTATGTTGATATACCTTATTTAACCAATCCTCTATAGTTGGCATTTAAGTTGCTTCTTATTTTTTGCATTCTTGTACATACATTTTTATATATTTGTCTGATGATTCTTTTGGCTAAATTTCTGAAAGTATAACTGCTTGATCAAAGAGTCCCCAGATGTTTTTAGACTTTTGATTGGGTTGCCAAGTGGAATGGTTGGGGAGGTGTAATGAGCTGCATCTGGAAGGAGTTGAATTGAAGTGACAAAAAAAAAAAATGCTATCATAGAGAGTAGAGACAGTGATATAATTTGTACTTAAAATTACAGCTGAAGGGCGGAGGGGAAAATGAGACATGACTTTAACTGAGAATTTATTTCCTTGAAAGGTGGAAGCGTGCTCAAGTGGGAACCAGAAAACCTAATATATTGGACTGCTGTCAGAGATCTTGTAAGTTTGAGCTTTGAGACTACTAAACTCAGCTGCCTCCTGGGCTATAAATGTTATTATTTCTTCTGTTCAGATTGGGAATGTGTAACTGTATTAGCTCCTGCTGAAATTCTACCATGTTTCAGACAACCTCCCATCTCAGTGGCTCAGAATAACAAATGTTATTCTCACTCATGGTCTGCAGGTCAGCAGCAGTGGTTCCTTTTCAGGCTGAATATGGGCTTTCAGGATGTAGATCTCTCCCGCACATCTTCTTCTAGGACCCATGCTAAAGGACCATGGGCTTCTAGAGCATGATCTAATTGCAGCACCTCCTAAAGCTGGTGCTCAAACTGTCACCTGGACTTCTTTGTCCACATCCCTATGGCCAAAGTGAGTCACATGGTGAAGCCCACTGCCTGAAAAAGAGGGACATAGACTCTGCCATTCATTATGCAGTCTTTCACTTAATCTCTCTGATTTTACTTGCTTTTTATTTTTACTTTTTATGCCATCAGTTCTGGAGGTCAGAAATCTAAAATGTGTCACCAGGGCTGCATTCCTTTGGTGGATCTAAGAGAGAATCCCTTTTCTTGTCTCTCCAGCGTCCAGAAGCTACCTGTAGTTTTTGGTTTGGGGCCCTGGATCACTCCAGCCTCTGCTTTCATCATCTTCTCTTTTTTTATTCCTGCATTTGATGATGCACTCTGGTAGAAATGGACCAAAACTTGTCATTGGTGTACAGAAGAGTGTCCACTAAATAGTGTTTACAGAATATTCGTTAAATTTCGATACTATTTAAAATCTCTGAAGTGCTATTTGTAGCTGTGCATAATAGCAGTTTAACAAATTATTTCAGTCTTATCTTCTGTGACCTTTTCTTAACAACAACAAAGAAGGAAAAAATGAAACTGTCTATTGCTTCTGTTCTACATTTTAGTATATTAACACAAATTGTTACATAAGATACATAAATTGTTGTTCCTATATTGGAACGTTTGTCATAATCTGCCTGAGATAAAGTTGCTAATTTGGAATAGACAAATAAAAATCTGTGGGCTTCAGAAGAAACAATGACACCTCATTTTTGTGGCTAAAAATATTAGATGAACTACTTAAACTGGTATAAACTAATAAAAACATATTTTTGTCTTGTCCTCTCTGGGTACTCAGTTGGTTGGACCATCATCAGGTAGACCAAAGTCTGTGGGCTCGATTCTCAGTCAAGGCACATACCTAGGTCAATGGTTCTATCCCTAGTGGGGGCATGTACAGGAGGCAACCGATCCATGTTTCTCTAAAAAAAAATTGTCTTTTTGTCTAAAGTCTATAGAAAAATGAGATTTTTGTATGTTTTATTTCTATAAAGAAGCATTCAAAAGAGAATGACAATTCTGTGTTAGGAGTGTGTGTGGTGAGTGTGTCATGTGCAAAGAACAAGTTTCCCCCATCAGGAACATAGGAAAGCCAAGCAACTTAGATCAGTTTACTGAATGAGAATTAGTATTCTAGATAGAGGACATATTTTTGAGGTGTAGATACTTCCTTCACATTCAAAGGGGCCCCTGGTATAACCTTGGTGAAATCTGAATGTTGTGTATACAACTACAGGATATCTTTTCTTCAATATGCTCAGTTCAGAAAGGGTAGTGATGTTTTCTGCATGGTCTTGTTTGAGTTATTAAAGTGAATCATGCCTGAAATGGCAAAGCTGAATTAGATCTCAGTCCTGATGAGACAACTGGGTTTATCACCTGAGTTTCTTCCTCCTGTCTACTAGCCTCTCAGTACATTTGATTGAAAATAGGGCTTCAGAAATATTGCAAATTATTCAATTTTTAAAGCAAACATAATAGAAAAGGTATTTTGTTCTAGGTTAAGAGATATCTCTGAAGATATAGCAGTGAATAAGAGAGATAAAATCCCTCTACTCATGGATGAACATGTCAACTGGAGGAAATAGGGATTGAACACAAACACAACAAACTAATTACACTGTGGTAAATGTTATAAAGAAACATATAGAGCATTTCAAGACTCTATAATAAGAAGCTTTGATAGCTAATGAGAAGTGATATTTACAATGATGAATATCATGGAGGAATTGATATTTAGGCTAAGACCCAAAAAATTATTAGCAGTTGGTCATGTAAAGTAATGAAATACTCCAAGCAGAAAAATCAGCATAGTTATGAACTTTTTGCAGTTCCACATAAAATAAAGTAGCTACAGAATTTAGTAGAATGCATCTTAATTTTATCACTGTATTTTAACCTATATATGAGGATCAATTTTCTACTACTTATGGAAGTGGTAAACATACAAAATAAATAACAGTCTGGTAAATGAAAACCCTAGGATTTCTTTCCAATGTTCATATGATTTTCTAGAGTTCAGATGGGAGAATCTAAGCAACTTATCTGAATAATTAGCATTTAATTGCAAGTTACCAAAAAGGACTTTTCAAAGGAAAGGGATATTTGGCACATGCTTATTTAAATTCTTGTGAATCACTTAACATATGTATATTAACAATGATCAGCTCATACAAGACATCCTGGACTGGGAATCAATCTTGAAGATTTATTTACTCATCAAAACTTGCATATATCCATGAAAGCAATGATAATACTGAAATTACAGATTCTGCCCTAATCAGTATTGTTCTGTGCCTGTTTTTGTACTTCCAAGACATTTTAAAATGTGACTCATTAAGGCAAGGAGGATGTGGAGAGGATATGTAAAACAAGGACTTCTTAATCAGACATTTCTTGTTGAAATCACATCTTCATTTCTATGTATCATGGAAAATTATTTAATTCCTGTGTGCCTCATTTTCCTTTCATTTAAAATTCAACTGATAATATCTTTGGCATCTCCTATTGTTAATACTGTTATGGCCTTTGACAAGTTTGTTGTTTTGGATATTAGGACCCATTCTCTCAGTGATCATGGTGCTTTTGGGGTCCTAAGTAATAAAGAGGACATTGTGAGGACAGAATTTTATGGTTTTTTTTGTTACCATATGTTCTGCCTGATCTGAGAATATGTTAAGTGCCTGTTAGAGCACAACTAAATAATATTCACAAATTGAGCTATTATAAGCTCAAATTTTTCATTCTCTTCTTAAATTTTTCCACCTCTAACATAAAACCATAATTTCCAGTGTTCTATGATTGGGTAAAAGGAAGCTGAAATGGGAAATATGTTTAATTTTATCTTTTTCCTTTATTTGAGATGTATTCTCTTATAGTGTCCTCCTAAAAATGTTGATATTTTATCGTATTTATCATTAACAGTTAAAAAACGTAATAATTGAGAGTGGGTTTGAATGTGGGTGTGGATGTTCATCCGGAAGTGGAGTAATGGATGTAAACATATATACTGGAAGACAATGAAGCTTTTCTCTTTGTAGAGTCCAGCTTTCCTTAATTTTTAGAACTGTCTTGACATAGAATATTTTCTGACATTTTTTCTATTATCATCTTGAAGTTCCACTACCTTGAAGTTCAACTACCTTTACTTTAGGTCATCCATAGTTGAGTTAACATGCAAATAATATTATCAAATTGGACTCATGGATCAAAGTTCTCACCAAACATCATGTTTTAATATTACTGTGAAGAATCTGAGAAAACAAAAGGCTCCACACAGGCAGTGCCAGTTCATCAAGGGTAGCTCCTCAGAACCTATCCTGCACTGATTATGTACTTCTCCAGAACAATAGACATGATCCACATGTAAGGCTCATAGTATCATTTCCTGCTGAGGGAGCATTTCCATTTTGAACCATCTCCATTCTTAACCCCAGAGTTGTGCAGCTCCTCAGGGAAACGTGCCTCGTAGATTCTGAGCACTATTTACCAGCAGGAATCCTTAGTCAGGGATATCTTGTTAGGGGCAATTCAACTATAAGATCTCCTCCTCCTAGCAAATAGCAGTGTTCTGTATTCCCAGAGGTCCAGCTGACAAAAAGATTACACCAGCTTATCTGCTTATTTCCCCTACCTTTCAAGCATCACTTCTGTAAAAGAAGATACTGAATCCCAGACCAGAAGCTTTAAAACTTCCTCCTGCCAGGAGTTAATATCATTTTTCCTTCTTAGCCTATTTTATTTTGCTCTGAATGCTGTGCAAGTTTGTGATGACTATTATGCAGCTCATCGTCAGCAGTGTAATGCTGTGTCTGCTTCTCACAGGAATTAAATATTGCTGCTATAGCTTTCGGCTTAGTTTTTTCTTGTAATCTTCCTCTTTATTTCTGAGGAAGTTCCTTGAATCATATTCTTTCATAGTTTTTTTAAACAGACATGTAGTCTACATTAAATTTGCTAGAACTTATAGCCAATATCCCTTCATTTTTTTCACCTTTCTCTTCTTTAAATACATCTTCTGCCAAGCAAATTCTTTGTTCTCTTCCATATATCATTGCCTTTTATATTTTCTCAGAATTTTCACATAGGCTCCATAACATTTATTATTAATTGTATTCTAATTTTACAACTTTTCATAATAATTTCATACAAATAGTTTTTAAAGTGAAATATTGCTAAATATTGTCTAATAAAATTTACTGTATGTTTCTTTTTGTGTGCCATCCTATCCAATAATGTACAGTCTTGTCACTGATTTCAGTATTAATCTTCCAATTTTTGAAATGTAACTTGTTAAATCTATCTAAACATATATTTGCTACTTTATTACTTATTTTTATTGTATATAATTTATATTTTTATTATTACTTTATCCCTTTATTACTATTTTTTGTGTATTAATTCAATTATTATACTAATCAATTAGTGTCTCTTTTGGGAATTCCTTTCTTCTTCATTTTTTTTATTGTTGTTCAAGGACAGTTGTCTCCACTTACCCCACCACTCCCCCCTAACCCCAGCCATCCCTACTTACCACCCTTAATCCTACCCACCCTTTCGCTTTGTCCATGTGTCCTTTATACATGTTCCTGACAACCCTTCCTCTTTTCCCTCCATTATCCCCTCCCACCTCACTTCTGGTTACTGTCAGTTTTTTCTTAATTTCAGTGTATCTGGTTATATTTTGCTTGTCTAAATATCTAAAACCCTACCTATAATATATTTTATTTGTACTCATAAGCTCTTGTATCTCTTTTGAGTTTTAAACTTCCTTCTACTTCTCAAGTTTTAGTGTGTCATAAACCACACCTTTATTGTGATATATAAATGTCTTTGGTTTATAGTAAAAAAAAAATTTGTTTCCTAGGGTGGCAGTTACTGTGATTCTGTACACTAGTTCCTTTCTTGGACCCCCACTCCAGGAGAATATTTACTAAGCTGAAATTTACTTACTGCAGGTTCTAACTGTCAGGACGAAGCCTGCAGGTGCAGGTTACATGCCACACTGCCTTTCTAGGCTCGGCGGTCTCTCACTCCGGGAGTAAGTTGTGCAACACTGACATTCTGTATTTTCCAGAAGATAGCTCCATAAGGAAGCTTTCCCACTCCGTCTTGTGAATATACCTCTACCTTCTAGGGTCTAAAAAGAGCTTGACCTGCATTTACTTATTCTTCACAACCTGTTCATAAGGTAGATACTTTTCTAGTGATTACAATGTACAAATAAGAAAACTGAGCTTAAGAAGTTAAATTGCCAAATCACTCTGTGAGCAACAGGGTTTGGACTTCAATTCCGAATTATCTGATTACACAGCCTTGAAACAATATGTGTTATATTGGTTTGGTTGCAGAACTGTAGGCATGCAGGTGTGGGAAGTGGGGGAGAGTTTCTATGACTTAGATGTTTGTTCATTAATCATCAACTCTCACAGGAAGCTTTGCCCTGAAGGCTTACTTCTTAGTACAGTCACTTTCTCAATGGAAAAAAAATCTTCACGCCAGCTGGTTGCCGTTTCTTGGCCTGCATGTCCCAGAGCTATGTTCACACTTCCAAATGAAGGGTCAGAGTATGATTTTATTAAGGTGCCCTTCACTTCTTTCCAAGACCTTCTTTCACCTAAGTGAAAATGAGAGTTTATTGTATGTCTCTACAAATCTGGCCTTCTCTGCCTTTAATAACCAAATTATTAATGTTTCTGTCATATATATGAAACTATGTTTACTTTTCTGTGTCGATGAAAATACATTTCTGTTTGTGTGCTTAGCTGATCATTTCATGCATACCCTTCAAAGGTAGCATTAGACATCAGTTTTCATATCACTATTTTAATTCACCTGATGTTTTTTTTTTTCATTAGGAGTGATCAAAACGGGACAAGAGACAAATAGACTCATCTGATTTTGCCACCTTATTTCCTTTTTTCACAATTTTCAAATACTCATATTCTAATCAAACATGTCTGCTTCTTTTCTGTAGTGCTAAGCTAAGTATATTCAGTGCATTTGTCATATGTCACTATTATTTCCTTAATTTTTAACATTCCTTCACCCTTCTCTGAATTTATCCAAATCCATTCACAACATCCATCTTAAGTCACATGTTCTCTATAAAGCCTCCAGAGGTTCCTAAGTTAATCTATCTGTAGCAAAGTTTGACAACATTCGCCCTAGCATTATATTGAGAATTTGTGTTTAGTACACTTGAAATTAAGCATACACCAAAGAACATCAAAGAGTCTGAAATCATATGGTATTTGTTTTTCTCTGACTGGCTTAATCCACTTGGCATAATGTTCTTCAGGTCCATCAATGCTCTCACAAAGTGTAAAGTCTTCTTTTTTATAACCAAGTAGTATTTCATAGTGTAAATATACTATAGACTCATAGATGGAGAGCAGCCTGACAGCCCTGGAGTGGGAATTGGGGATGGAAGGATAGAGTAAAAAAAGAAAAAGCCCTCATCACGCAGACAACAATGTGGTGATTGTGGGAGGAGGGGTGCAGGGAGGTGGAAGAGGGTATAGTGGGATAAATGGTAATGAAAAAATACAATAAATTTATTTTTAAAAAAGGATCAAAGAAATCCAGAGAAAAGGAAAGTTTCCAAGTAGGAAAGCTTCAGACTTCAACATGAATAAATGAGCCATAAATTGTGAGGGCAGCTGATTGAAGCAAAAGTAATGATTTAGAGATAATTGATAAAAGAGGTGTAATAATGGAGACTTTCAAGTTTTTCAACCAAATTAGATTTTATAAGCATAAAAAATAAGGTACCATAGATATAAAAGATAATTCAGACTGTTAATTTGGCCTCATCTGAGTGAGGAAAAATGGAAATAGAGCTGGTTGAAGAGTAAAAGATTGAAGTGTCAGAGCATGAAAGAAGGCCTTTGGTAATAACTGTATGAAAATAATAAAACAGAGTATAAGCTGTAAAATGAGGAGCTTATTTGGCATAGCTTCAGGCACCTTCCTGCCTTGGATGACGGGTGGTTGGGGATGTTGGAAGGAGTTAAGTGGAGTTTAAATAATTGTAGCTAAAGGAAAAATTCTATGCTGATCTTACCCTCCCTGATGAGTTGACAAGTCCAGCTACTGGTAAGCAATAAAATAAAGAATTTTAAAAAGCAAACTGGCCCAAGAAGGTATGGAAATTAAAAAGCAGACTTACTCTGGTTTCAGGCATTTAGAATACCAGTTTAAGATGAAAGATTAATTTGAGACCACATCAGAAGGAAGCAAGAAGACTTATTTTAGGTCCTTAATGCATTTTTCAGGACTGGTTCAGGTCCTGCTGGAGCTCTGTCTGGCCTCTCTGCCCAAGCACAGAAAAAATAAAGTTCCTACGTGTTTAAGTTAGTGTGCTTGTTGGAATGCAAGTCAAGGCACCATGTAAGCAAAGGTGCTGTGTTACAGCTAAAGGCAAACCTGTATAAGAGAAATATTTGGGAAGCAATACAGATAAAAGTGTACTACATGATCATTGCTTGAATGCAGCCAATTTTGTTACACAAACATCTTTTATTTGTAGACTTAATGGATGATCAAGTGTGATTCAATAATTTAGTCATATTCTGAACTTTCAGAGATATACACATACACACATATATCTACATATACACACATACTAACACACACTCATTTTTTACTTTTACCAGAAAGTAATCCATTTCTGGAAGAATAAAAATATTTTTTTTTGCTGTCATGTAATCTGCTCTTGACATTCATTTTTATTATATTCTGCAAAGTACGATTGTCTCCACAGTGGAGCCTTAACCAAAGAACACACCTTCGGAGAGGAAAAAAGACATTAAAAATACCTACACATCTGCTTTCAGCCTCTCCATTATTACCAAGAATGTTCTAAATCACCTCATGTCTGGTGACATTAAGTCAGAGAGAACAGGCAAAGGAGGCCGTGTCAGCACGCTGATAATGCATCCACTGTACTGTCTGGTCGGTTTATACTCTGTCACTTCCCATTGAAAGGGCACTAAATAGAGCAATTTTTATCCAGGACAAGTTTGTAAAAGTAATTCCACATTTTCTTTTCTTGTCTGTAGTAGCAATTAGCTTATAATTACAATTGCAATATCATGTGTCTGAATTTTCACTGAATTCATTTCATGTTTTTTACTTCTTTCTTTCTTGCTTATGTTAAGCCCTTTAGAAAATGCAGTATAAAACTGGGGTGATTAAAAAATTCTCCTAACTTCAATTTTTTAGAGTTAAGATTGCCAGCATGGTTTAACTATACTGCATACATTTTATTTTCTAAATTTAGGAAAGTTTTCCAATACATTCTGCAAATTGTTCTATGTTTTCAGATTTTTAGAAATAATATATGTTTGTTGTAGAGAATTTAGGCAATAGAAAAAATATACACAGAAGGAAATAAAGAACATACTAAGGGCAAGGATCCAGAAATAGTTGCTGCCACTGTTTCAAACATAACTTTCCAATCCTCTATGTGTATCTGTGTGCTTGTGTGACAATGATGTTCTAGCCAGAGGAGAGGAACCGCAGCTACTTTGTAATCTGACAAAGGAAAGCTTACTCCAATGATTAATTAACTATTTATAGGAGATTAGCCACTAAAAAGGAATGAACAGAAAGGTCTAATGAAGAGCCTAGAGTTGAGGGAGAGTAACCAAGGACAGCATAAACTTGAATGTAGGTCCCCCATTTCTAAGGATGAAATTCATACACCACTGGAAAAGGCAGAGCTAAAGTCTACTGGATGGTGAAGTAGTTGGGTTACCCTGGGGTTCAGCTAGTCCCCTGATGGTGGACCAAGACTAGTGTACTACTGGAGGTGAGCACCGCTGAGTGGATTGCTAAAGAAAACTGAGAAAAAAAACATGTGAGGGTAAGCAAGATACCCCTTTTATCCAGCAGCGTCCTTCCAGCACCTCTTCTGACGATGGAAAGATAACACCCAGCTCCACTGTGACAAGTAGGGCAACAATAAGTGGATCGGGAGCGAGGAGGAAATGAACTGTAACTGACATAATCTATAGCTTTATCTTTAAAAAATTTATACTACATATGTTTTCCTAAATTTGCTTTTTTATCAATTTATATCAAAAGATTTTTGTATCTTTCTTTTACAGCACAATTTTTAAATCTAAATACCATTTTATAACAACCAGAATGTTCCATGGAAATTTTATGCATATTCTGTCTGGATAGACGGATAGCATATCCAGGGCACAGATAGTATAGACAGAGTGTGCCTTAGTAATTCACTTAAGTAGCATCTGTGAAGAAACATTGCTTTGTTTCCTCTTTCTTAGTTGCTTTAGCAGTTTCCATTGGTCCTTTTGTCTGCTGGGCTTTTAGCCATTGCTGATCAAGATTGTCCTCATATTTGCCCTTGCAGTTCTGGGAAAGAAATTCATTCACTAAAAGTTCTTCATTCTGAGGAAAATTAATCCCAAGGCTGAATGTTTTCTTATATTTGAGATCACAAAGCCACAACCATCCTGATAGCAGTCCCCATTTATCTCTACCAGTAATTATTAACTTCTTACGGTAACAGGGTTTCATATGATGCACATTCTTTTTCAGATAGGAATTGTTGAGAAACCCAAATTGGAAATGTTACCAATATTTTCTTCATTTGCAGTTGAGCTCCCTTTATGCACTTCAAAATTATTCTCTCAGTGTCCTTTGGTCCCTGACTTGTTACTATCAGATATGAAGAAAAATAGTCTGTGTGTTTACATCAAAAAATGAAATATATGCCTCAAATTAGTTTTGTTGCTTTAAAAAAAATCTCATAAGTAACACACTATCTCTAGATATCATTAACATAAAGCCATAGTTTTTTCACATGATGTATAGAGTAGCATTCACATGTAATTAATTTAAGCATTGTGAAAGAACTTAAATGGTAGCCATGGTAAAAACTGTTTCTAGTATTATTTTCAAACTATTCCCGTCCTCCTCATTTAAATGCCTCCTGGTTGTTATAAATTACCTAACTCTAGTTATACACTTTCATTAATTATTTAGCAATTTTAGCACTTTGCCTTACTTTTAAATATTTAATTAAATTGTGTCACCATTATTGGTGCTCATATTTATTCAACTAATTCAAAAATTTTGTTCACGCTAAAATCTGCACATGAAAGTGTACAGCACCTTTATTTGTTATTGTTAAAAACTGAGAGCCTCCAAGATACCCTTCAATAAATTATTGGAAAGATAAATTGCAGTACATCCACACTTTGGAATATTATTGAGAGTTTAAAAGAAATGACTATCAAGATTCACAAAGACATGGGTGAAAGGTAAATGCATAAAACTAAAAGAAATCAACTTGAAAGGTCTATAAATTATATAATTTTCATTATATGAAATATGGGAAAAGCAAATTTATAGAAGTGCTAAAAAAGATTATTAGTCACAAGGGGCTTGAGGAAGGGGACAGTTAAAAAATTATTTTGCATGATGATATAATGATGGATATGTGACAAAATTCATTTGAAAATCCACAGAACTTTGCTGAAGAAAGATTGAACCTTAATGTATGCAAATTTAAGAAAAATCAATTTAGAAGTCAAGGAATCCCAGGATAGAATGCAAAGTGTGATAAAATGATTTAACTATATTAAAAATATATGAAGTTACCTCACTGAAAGATGGGGTGGAATAAAATGATGTTGACCTGTGTAACTTTGGAAATAAATGGCATCTGTAAGAAAAAGGACAAAGAAAACTGTACATAAGTACTTTACTCCTGTTGATAGTTGTTTCCCATGGGTGTGTCAGTTGACATTATTATGAAAACTACTAGAAATGTGTTCTGCAATTGATGATATTTATTTCATAAATATATGGCAGATGATGAGAGTCAAGTTTTTCATGTCAGAATGGAAATTTATCAATAAGCATGGGAAGGAACCTAGAATAATCTACATAGTAATGGATCAGAGCTGGGAACATCAAAATGAACTCAGTGTTTTATTTTTAGCTTACTGTAAATATAGATGGCTACATATAGAAATATTTATAGTTTACATATATTCATGGGTTAGCATACAAAGATGTATTTCCTTGCTCTGTTAGCTGAAAGGGCTTAGAAACAAGATCCCAATACTGATGAGCATGCCTAGCGCTCAGAACTTGATTTCTCATATCATTTCATAATGAGAGGAACCAGGACCCATTGGAGAGATGAACTATTCTAGATTGGCACAGGAAATCTACAGTGAGCTTGGTGTGTCTTTGAATGCTAGAATGTAAGAAGTGCTTAGAAAAAAGAAAAGTGAAGATGAGACGATGAAGTGTCAAAGAAAAGCACATAGAAACTGACTAAAAGCTCCCCCATGTCCAAATTTGGAACAAGTTGAACCCCAAAATGAATAAAATGGTAACAGAATATAAATGAGTACATACATAATAAATAAATTATTAAATGATTAAATAAACAAGGGAGAGAGGACATATCTGTGAAGAAGAATTCCAAACATTTTCTGTACATACTGCACCCTCAAGAAAGTGGAATCTAACTCCTCATACCTTAAGTGTGGGTGGCACATAGTTATTTCCTTCTAAAGAGCACAAATGGAAAGGCGGAGGGCTGTCATGGTGAAGAGAACTCCCAAATACTACCGCAGTCATGTGGACAAGGTAACATCCACAATATATAACCTTTGTATGCAACCAAAGCTAGTGCATACCTTTGATAAAATGTGATGAAAATGCCATTTTACCTCTATGGCCTTTCTATAAAAATATATAACCCCAAATTAATAATGAGAAAAAAGTCAGACCAATCGCAATTGACAGGTATTCTACAAAATTCATGATCAGTTCTCCTCCAAACTGTCAAGGTCAACAAAATCAAGGCAAGTCTGAGAATTTGTTACAGCCAAGGGGGGCTTAGAGAGTCACAACAAAAAAGCATAATCTGGTATCCTGAGTATGTCCTGAACAGAAAATGAACATTGGATAAAAACTAAGAAAATCTGAGTAAATGATAGACTTTAGTTCATAACAGTATATTGATAATGGTTCATAGCAAATGTACCATACTAATATGAGATGTCAATACCAGGGAGAGCTCAATTTTCATATTCTCGATTTTTCTTTAAACCAGTAACTATTATATAATAAAATGTTTATTTAAAACAATTAGAGGAGAGTAAGTGGTATGGGGAGGTGTGGGGGGAAGTTGTGGTTTTACATAGGACGGTCATGGTACAGTTGATGGGTAAACTGACACTTGAGGATTTGGAGGAGGTGAGGGCATTTGCCCTGTGAAAATTGGGAAGGGGGACATTTCAAGCAAAGGGATCAGTCAGGGCGAAGGTGCTGAGGCTGAGCATGCAGCCCCTCCTTTAGAGGAGCCCATATGGCTGCTGTAGAGTTAGTAAGGAGAAAATATTGGGAGACTGTCATCATTGGTCTGATTTTAACTTGTACTTGTATACAAAAACAGATCATGGAGACCATTACAAATACAGTTATTTTTACAGTGATTGGAATTAGATGTCATTGGAGGGATTTGGTTGGAGGACTGGCTTGAACTGACTGATACAAAGTATCTCTCTGCTTTTTGTATAAAAATAGAGTATGTGTGTTTGTAAGGATTGGGGGAAAAACAGAGGACAAGGTTGGGAACACAGAAAATTAGGTGGTCATTACTGTAATAGAGTTAAGAAATACTAGCAGCTGGGACAAAAGTTAGAACACTGGGGTTTATTGAGGAATGGTCAGATGCTGGACAGATTTTGAATATAGAACTAAAACATTTACTGATGAATTGTGAAAAAAAAGAAAATAGTCAAAGATGTGTACTAGATTTTGATTCAAATAATTCAAAGGTCGTGTTGAAGATGCCAATATTTTTAGGCATCTAAGTGGAAATGTGAACAGGTATACCTATCTGAAAATCAAGGGGGAAGACCAAGGTATAAATATAAACCAGTGAGTTATAAGATATTGATAGTTTTTAAACTCATGGAAGTTGTTAGCATCTTCAAGCAGTAAAGACAGCGAAATAAACAGAAGGAAGGACTAAGTACTGTGAAACTACAAAATAAAAAGACCAGGGAGAAGAACCATTGAGGATAATAAAATGGAGTGGCCAGTGAGGACAGGAGAAACCAAGAGAGTGCAATGCCATGGAAGCCAAGAAGAAGTGGATCAAAGAGAGCAAATGACCCATTATGTCAAATGCTGTTGATAAAGTAAGTGAGGTTAAGACTGAAAAATTAACTTTATGATTACTTATGTAGCCATCACTGGTGACGATTATAAGAGCAGTACTGACAAAATACTGTGAATGGCAGCCTAATTCACGTGATTTTGTTTAGGATGGGAGAGGAGGGATTGCAGAGAGGAGGCTTACTGCAAAAGAGAACGAAGAAACGGCATGGTATTGGGTGAGGAAAGTAAAGTCAACATTTTTTAGTGAATAGCACATTTATATTTACTGATAGTAATTTAGCAGAAAGGTAAAATTCGTGATGTGGAAAGAGGATCACTGCTGAAGTGATGCACAGGTAGTTAGTTAAGAGCACATGCGTGGCCCCTAACCACATGGACGAATTGGCTTTGGCTATGACCATGGAAGGCACACTGTCTGAGTGTGGATGATGATAGCTGAGTTGATGTGTGGAAGTTCCCAGATTACTTGACTTTTTTTTTCATGAAGTAGAAATTAATGGTTTTTTTCATCTAAGAATGAATTTAGAACAGAAAGTATTGAAAGTTTGAGGAGAGATTAGAAACTATGAAATTGTATCTTGGATGCCAGAAGAGCAATGCATGTAGGGAAGTATGATGGGATTACCAGGAAACATTGAGAACTATTTTAGGTTTATGATTATACATTTATTTTTTTTATTTTTAAAAGGTTTTATTTATTTTTAGAGAAAAGAAGAAAGGGAGAAAGAGAGGGAGAAAAACATCAGTGTACGATAGATACATCAATAGATTGTCTCTCACACACCCCCAGCTGGGGACCTGGCCTACAACACAGGCATGTGCCCTGACTGGGAATCAAACTGGTGACTTTTCAGTTCTCAGGACAGCACTCAATCCACTGAGCGACACCAGTCAGGGCTATGATTATACATATAGAGTGCTATAGTCAGTGGCAGTCAATGTAGTTGTATATTGTTCTTTTTAAATATTTATGTTGCACCAATTTCAGGTATAGGAAAGGAAGAGAAATTGAATTAAACAGGTTTATTATTTTCCTTGGTGAGTACAACAAAATGTGGAAAAGGCCAGAGAGTTGAATTGTGTATGAAAAAATCATAATAATCAACCATGGTATTTGAGCTAGTTTAAGGGCAAGCAAAAAATACCAAAGATCTGAATGACAGAAGAAAATCATGGTATAAATACACTGGAGGAGTGGGTAACAGAAGAATTAAGAAAACAGACTGATTATCAAAGAGTGACTTGTATGTGGTTGTTATTATGGAGGTTGTCTTCATTGGTAATAAGAAGTCCCAGGATCAGATCATGTGAGTGTGTGGCAATGACCAAGTGGAGGGCAAGATCACTGGGAGGTACATTAAGGAAATCAGGAACCTGGTGATTATCAGGATCGAGTACTTATATACTGAAATCACCAGGAATTAAGACTGGAGTAGTGCCAAAAGAATGACAGTGAGCCAGGAACAGACATCATTGGAGCACACAGGTTGAATGACTGGGATCTGAAAATGACAGTAACAAATGAGTAGTAGGTGATATAGTTCGTTGATGTGAGATTAAAAGCCAGGTGTTTTAGGAAACAGATTGAAAAATTTTATAAAAATAACAAGGAGGGGCAAAGGGACCCCTACCACACCTCCTAGCCCAATGAGCATGAAAATACCATCTACCCCCTGGAGGATTGCAGGGGACACAGGGCCCTCAGGGAGAAGCCAGGTATGTTTGTTTAGCACAATAAAATAAATTGAACCTTTCAGAGAAGTTGAAAGAATAGACTATTTTGCTTCTGATGGTCTTCGAATATACTACTGGGCATGACTGAAGAATTTCTGGAGTTGAGGAGGGATGTGATGAGGATATAGAATAGGAGGTGCTCACAGCTTTACCATATTAGTGCATGTGGAAGAAACAGGCTATCTGGGTGTCTTGGGATACTAGGGTTGAATGTGTAACAGGAGAAAAAGAGCATAGTGAGATTTTTCCTGACAGTCTCAAGGCTGAGAATGGTAGTCTCAGGCTGATGACAGAGGGGTAGGAATGTGAATGCCTCCCTTTCCACTCCTGTTAAGGGCACTAGTTGGTCTGAGGAAACTGCATGTGGATACCCTGCTTGACCTCAAATAATTCATGTAAAAGGCTTAGGAAAGATGTAATTTTGTTTTCAGTGTTTAAAGGCTAAATTTGACATAGACCTGACTCAGAGTCTTCTTGTGAATCTGTTTACCCTGAATACCTTCGTTTCACACTGAGGACACTCATTTTGTACTATTTCTGCTGATGACTCTCAAGCTTATATACTCAGGCCTGACCTTTCCCTGGGATTTCAGGATTGTTTATCAAGGTATATACATGGTAGCATCTTTGCTTGACTGTCTAATGGGGCATTTCAAATTTGAGTTATTCAAAATAGAACTTTTGAGCTTTAAATTTTTTTCAAATGCTTCTCTCCCATTCTTCACATGGTCTAGAGCACCACCATCCATGCCACATTTTAAGAGAAAAATTGGGACCATCCTTGTTTCTTCTTTCATTTCAGCCCCAGCCTGATGTATCAGTACATGCTCTTGAATACCTATCAACTGGAGAGCAATCTCCCTGTGGTCATCTAAACTATAGTCTAACAGTCATAATTTCCCAACTCCACTGATTTAGCAGCCTTATAACTAATCTAATCTAATTGTGCTCCTACAGGATTCATTCTATATCCAGACACCAGGCTGATATTTTACAATAAAATTAAGTGCTCTACTTCTTGATTCCATGTTTCTGCCTCCATACCTACCACCAGCACATACTCCAAAGGCTTAACATCACTTTGAGAATACACCTAATTTCCTTACCCCAGGCTACAAAGCCCTGGGATCTAGCTCCTACCTCTTTCTCCAGTGTCACATCAGTCCTCTTTCATTCTTGCTCATTGCTTGAGCCGCATTGTACTCTTCTTTGTTCTTTAACTAAAGCTTGTTACTTTCCTCAGGTCATTCACAAGCCCTTTCTCTGTATGAAATGTTCTTCTTATTCTCACAGTGAATAGCTTTTTCTTACTTTTTTTCCTCCATGAAATACCACTTCTTCAAGAAAGCTTCTTTTTACTTGAACTTTCAATTTCACTTGAAAACTTGCACTATCCATCACTTCAGCTTTATTTAATTCTCTGACGTAATTAACATTACCTCACATTATCTTACTGAGAGAAGTTTTCAGTTGTTTACTGCTCTAGTTATTCCCAACACTTAACAAGCAATCCAATTGTTTTTATATATTCACTAAACAAATGAACAAATAAGTGAATGACAAGTATTTCCCAGATAAGGTCAGGTTAAAGGAGTTCATCATCACCAAGCCCTTATTATATGAAATATTAAAGGGACTTATCCAAGGAAAAGAAGAAGATAAAAAATATGAACAGTAAAATGACAACAGACTCACAACTATCAACAACTGAACCTAAAACAATAAAAACTAAAACTAACTAAACAAACAAGTAGAACAGGAACAGAATCACAAAAATGGAGATCACATGGAGGTTATCAGTGGGGAAATGGAGGGGAAGAATGAGGGAAAAGGTACAGGGAATAGAAAGCATAAATGGTAGGTACAAAATAGACAGGGGGAGGTTAAGAATTGTATAGGAAATGGAGAAGCCAAAGAACTTATATGCATGACCCATGGACATGAACTAAGGGGTGGGGGCATGCTGCTGGGAGGGGGGCCGCAGGGTGGAAGGGAATAAAAGGGAGGGAGAAATAGGACAACTGTAATAGTGTAATCAATAAAATATATTAAAAATAAAATTAAAAAATAAGTGAATGACTGATGAATGATGGTCTAACCTGATCACCTTTCTCCTTACCTGTTAACCCACCCCATTCCAGCCACAGTGGACTTCCTTTTAGTACACTTTAAGGTATCAAGCTTCCTTCTCTATCTGTAGTAAACTTGTGTTTATCCTTTAGATTCTGGCTCACATACTATCTCCTCCTCAGGGAAATCTTTTCTGTACTCTATGACAATGGGAAATGTTTATTATAAAGTTTCATAACATGATGTACAATATTTATGTTCAATTTTTTATTTCCACGTTTCTTCTCAAGAAAATGGTAAGCTCCTTGTAGTTGGGACCATATCTTATTTTACACTTGATTATATCCTCCTCAAATAGGCAGATATGTGGTCTTGCTCAAAAATATTAATTCATTCTCTTTATCTCATTTAATTGTCTAAACAAAAATGAAAATTTAAAATTCCATGAAATCACCCAATAAATACATTCACAGCCAGAGTACTATTTCCCTCCACAACTTATGACTGAGTTGAGTCAACAATTAGAGCATTTTGAGCTCAAATGGACCACGGATAGCAATTTGCTTGGTCTGGCTCTTAGTTCTCCAAAAGATACATGCAAGTCAGACAGAAATGAATGACAGAGCTGCACCACCAGTGTGGTAACCCTTGAGCACACCTGGACGCCCCAGCAATCGCTAACAGCAAGATGCTGGAAGTAACGGCCGAGCTACCTTGCATGTTCATTCTGGCGACAAGCTGAGAATTGCTAAGGCATGTGAACTCTCCTCCCTATTACGCGTCATTAGTTGCCAACAAGGGAGGTCAAATATTTCCCTCGTTGTCCATATTTGTTTCTTGTTCAAACTGTGCTTGAAGGAAAACCCCAGTTAGAGTGGACATGTGAAGTGGGCCTGTTTTGCAGAACGTGCTGTCTGTGAGCCCCTGCTTCTCCTCTGATCCTATGGATTTTGTTACTTTTAATGAAATGTGATAACTAATGAAATTAATAACTGATCAGTCTCTTAAGTACACCAAAAGACTAAATAAATGATGCTTGACCTAGTATTTTCTGCCACTTTGGTACTGTTTAAATCGCTGGAGTCCAGGAGAATCAATAGGGGCTACACTCTGCGGGCACTGAAGAGCTCCAGGGCCCTGGTTAGGATGTCTGAGGTATGTGGACTCTAGGTAGCAGCAGGAAGTGGGGTTGCCATGTGTCAGTAACTGTTCTGTTTTGGAACAATAAATAAATTTGACTTTGTCCTACCTCAAAACAAATAATAGCCATCAAATGAGAACTCTACCAGATGACAACATTTTGGTGTGCTCAGCATATACTGACCCCATCCTAGGCATTTTCCATATGTTACTTCAGCTAATTTTCATAACAAGTTTATATATTTGTATTTTTCTTATAACAAATTTGAGGCTCAGAGAAAATAAATCTGCCAAAGTGACAAAGTGAAATTTGAACTCCATATCGATTTTTCTGCATGAAAAGATATCAAAGGAAAACAAGATAAAAACACTAAGATAAAACAATAACCTTTGCTAAACATAATTAACATCTGTTGAACAAGAGCAAACACTGATAAGCAAGTGGGAGTTCTGGGGGACGTGGTCTGATATTCTCTGTTGCTATATCTGAGCTACATTGTTCCAGTTTAGCACTTACGATAGCCAGAAAAGAGTTACTGTTTTCTTTACTTTGCAATTTAAGAATACTTGGAAAGTAGGATATCATATGTTCTAACTGTGAAGTATATAAATATCTTGCTGTTGTAAACCTAGAACACCTTCGTGGTTGATTGCTACATATTCATCCTACATCTTCATCCATCTGTACCTAATGTTTGCTGTAGGACTTATGGTCAGGTATAGTGTTACAATTTGCTTGTATTTAGATGTTATAATTTCTGCTGAAATCAAACTTTCAGGGTAAATGGCAGTGAAAAATAGTAATAGAAATTATCATTCAGCATTCATTTTGTTTGGTATTTATGATGATTTTAGGGACAATTCTCAGCTTCTGTGTTCTGCATCCTCCTCATAACTGCCTTTTTCCTCTTAACTACATAATTGCTCGTGAAATGTAGATTCAAATCTAGATGACGTCTCAAACCAATACTGACTGACCTGAGGTAAGATAACTTTATGTAGTGCTATGTCATCTTTAAAATTTCTAATATTGAAACGTTAGATGTTACAGCTCTGTAATGCATTCAGTAAACAGTTGAATTATTTTTGGAATTATTGTGCTGAAATATAAATGAAGGTGTTGGTGGAATGATTTAGCCTTAAGTGAAGTATAAAAAAAGTGAAAGCTTTAATTTGCATATGATTGAATTTCAGAAGCTCTTAAGATGGTAGCATAATTTTATTCATGCCCTTTGGTTATTATTTGCTTCAAATTTGAATAGAAGACTTTCAATCCAAATATTAAAATATATTATACAATTTTAGGGATTAAAGTAGACACTGGCATCAGAACTGACAAACTGGTGAAACAGAAAGGAAAAGTCTGAAACTTGAAAAACAAATAAGAATTTAATGTGTAATAAAGGTTTTAGATATGTGAAGAACTTTTATCTGTCAGTAATAAAAAGATGAACACTGATGTAGAAAACTGCCAATTAACATGAATAAGACTTTACAAAAGAATAAATATGTAATATGCATAAATATATAGAAAATATTTGATCTCAGGAATAATTTAATAAATGCAGATTAAGTCTACCAAAGACTACTTTTACTTATAGGACTCAGTACATATTGAAAAACCCATAACAGTCCTGGCTGTTGTGGCTCAGTGGATTGAGTGCTGGCCTTCAAACTGAAAGGTCACCAGTTGGGTACCCAATCAGGGAACATGCCTGGGTTGCAGGCCAGGTCCCCAGTAGGGGGCATGTGAGAGGCACACCTTGTGTTTCTCTCACACATTGATGTGTCTCTCCCTCTCTTTTTTACTTCCTTCCCATCTCTCTAAAAATAAATAAATAAAATCTTAAAAAATGAAAAATGAAACCCATAACACTTATTGATAAAGCTATATGGAAATAGGAACTTGCATGTGCTACTAGTGAGAGTATGATAAAGACTTTAATTTGGAATAACTATGAAAATCCTTAAAACATGTTTAATCTATGACACACCATTTCAGTTGATCCCCTTTCAACTCTGAAACCTGGACAGACCCTAAGATAAGGAACAAGGTAGGGATGTCTACTTACCCCACTCCTAGTAAACATAGTATTGTAAAGTCTAGTCATTATAATAGGCAAGAAAATAAATAAAAGAATGTAGTTTGGAAAGAAAGCAATAAAATTGCCCTATTATAGATGGTATGATTACCTATGTAAGAAATCCCAAGACATTTACAGCACTCCTAGAACTAATAAATGGGCAAGTTGCAGAATAAGATCAACAAGCAAAAATCCTTCCCATTTCTGTGTACTAACAATGAATATGAAGAAAATGAAATGAAAAACAATACCATTTATAATTTCTTCAAGGAAATGAAATACTTCGGTATTTATGTATCAAAACATATGGATCTTTTTGCTGAAAATTAAAAATTACTTATGAACGAAATTTTTAAAATTAAATAAATGGAGGTATGTGTTCATGGGTTCATAGGACATCATAATAAACATGTCAATTCTCCGCAAGCTGATCTATTGTTTTAATTCATTTTCTATCAAAACATTAGCAATGTTCTTTTCTTGTTAACATCAATACATTCTAAAATTTATATTGAATGGTACAGCCATAGAATAGCTAAAATGATCTTTACAAAGAATAAATTGGAAGAAATTACCTTACCCAATATTTTTAGATTATTCTCTAACTACAGAATATGAATTAAACATTGTAGTGTGGTATTGGTGGAGGTGTAGCTATACAGGTGAATGCAACAAAACAAGGAGTCCAGAAGCTGACCCACACAAATATCCTTAACCAGTTTTTACCAAAGAAGCAAATCAAAGGAGGAAGGCTAGCCTTTTGAACAAATGGTTCTGGAGAAAATAGGTATTCATTGTAGAAATAAAAGAAAAAATAAAATTGTCCTAAACATTACAGTTATATAAAATTTAACTCAAAATGAATCGTAGATATAAAATACAAAACTTCCACAAAAAGATATGAGAAAATATTCAGTATTTAGGATTATGTAAAGAGTCTTTGACTTATTACCAAAATATTATCCCAAAAAGCAAATATTGATAATATAAACATAATAAAAATGGACAACTTTTGCTCTGTCAAAGCCAATATGAAGGGGATGAAAAGACAAGCTATTTGACATGAAAAGATAAGCTAGAGATTGGGAGATAATATTTACACACATTTTTTACCAAAGACTAGTGTCAAGAACATATAAAGAACTTTCAAAATTCAAGAATAGAAAAACAAACAATCCAATTAGAAAATGGGCAAAAGACATGAACAGATATTTAGATGAAGAGGGTACACAGAGGACAAACAATCACATGGAAAAATGTTCAGTTTTTTTAGCCACCAGGCAAGTGCAGTTTAGAGTCACAATGTGACAAGGCCACACACTTATCAGAATAGCTAAAATAAAGAGTAATAATGTCACCACATAATGACAAGGATGCAGAGAAGATAAATCGACTCATAAGTTGCTAGTGGGAAAAAAAATGGTACAGCCATCCTGGAAAACTGGTGGCAGTTTCTTGTAAAACTAAACATGTAATTTCCATACAACATAGCATTTGCAATCATGGATAAATATCCCAGAGAAACAAAACTTATACCCACATAAAGATCTCTGTATATTAATGTTCATAGCTGTTTTATTTGTAATAGCTAATAATTGGAATCCCTACAGAAATTTTGCAAGTGGAGGGTTAAATAGTTACATACATATAGAATACCAGTCAGCAATGTAAAGGAATGACAATTTGAATCAATTCCCAAGGAATTATGCTTAGTGAAACAAATAATTCCACAAGCTTGCCTACTGTATCATTTCATTTACATGAGTTTTTAAAAGACGAAAATTCAACAACAGAAAAGAGACTACTGTTAGCCAGGGATCAGAGCCAAGCTGGCGTGAGAGAGGTCAAGATCATTGTGAAAGGGCATGGCGTCTTTGTGGTGATGGGAAATTCCAGTACCTCTATTGTTGTGTTTGTGTTTCACAAAACGCGCACGTGACAAAATTGTGTGGACTTACTATACACTCAAAGGAGTATAAATAAAAGTGGGAAATCTGTATAGAATGGGTGGATTATATCAATGTTAGTATCCTGGTTGTGATTATTATACCATAGTTTTTCAAAAAGTTATCATTGAGAGCAACTGAGTTAAGGGCACATGGAATCTTTCTATATTATTTCTTATAATTGTATGTGAATCTGCAATGATCCATTAAGATAGGGATTTAAAATTCACAGGAAGTTAAGACACAGGATTTCCACTGGCCAAATCTAGGACAATATAAGCGTAAAAATTATAATGATCCAACTCCTTAGGTCATATAATTACCCATGAGCTATACTGATACAAATAAATAAATAAAGAGATGGAAAAGCTTTTTCTTACCGTAGAATATCAACTAATAAAAAACAGAAATTATGGATTTTAAACAAATGTATGATTTTTTTCCTAAGGGATGTGGTATTTACATGACCTCTCCTTAAATTAGTCATTAATTACAAATGAAAAACAGTAACTTTATTTTTTTTTGGAAAACAGTTACTTTATAGTGAATAAACATGGAAGATAATGATGAAAAAAGGTCATCTAAAATCACCATCAATGGGAAAAATGCATCAAATTTCTTATAAGGTGCACATAGAAATATATACCACTTACATAGTATTCCTGCCAGTAATACTGAATCTAAATTTAATTCCAAGGAAACAGGAAAATCCAATTGAATGGCATTTTAAAAGTGCTCCTAACAGAGTGCCAACAGTGGAAAACAAGAAACTGCCGCAAACCTTTCCTAGAACAGGGGGCCCTGAAGAGCCCAGATGACAGGGTCTGTCCTGAACTGGGTTCTGGTTTAGGAAAAGAGAATCATAAAATAAATTATCGAAGATATTAAATATAAAATATGATTTAGACAAGAATTTCCTATCATTGTAATGTCTTTAATTTTCAAAACTGTACTTTATAAAAGATACCATCTTTATTCTTAGGAAATACACATTAAAGTATTTAGGGACAGAGGGGTATGGTTTTTCTAACTTATTTTCATATAATTCAGTAAAATATAATTTTTATATGTAAATATGCCACTTTATATGGGGAGAGAGGGTAAACAGGGACAGAGGAAAAAAAGAGAGAGAATTTTGAAAGTCAGAAGTTATATCAAAATAGGAAGTGAGTGAGATATGTGGCCTATTAGACAATGGAATGTTATGCAACAATTACAAGTTCTGCTGCTGAAATATATCTACTGACACTGACATGTTCTCAAGTATATTTTCAAAATGAAAGTTACAAAAATGCATTATGTAATAATTTATGTACAAACTTTGTACATGGTTTTAACAATGAGTTGGGGTAAAAATTAGCTATTATTTCTTTGTTCTTTTGCTTATCTCTGTGCTTTAATTTCTCTGTAAGAATCATTTTGCTTTTCTAGTAAAAATATTTAAAAAGTTATCTTTTAAACAAAATATTGTTTCAGCATTTATATCCCAGGAACAGATTATTATTTTTATTGTTGTTCTAGTAGTTGTCCCCATTTCCCCCCAATGTTTTCTCCTGCCTTGCCCCCCAATAATCAGCCTCCCCCCCACTGTCTTTGTCCAAGTGTCCTTAATACACCTTCCATTCCTTGACTTTACCCTTCCCCTTCTTTCTTCTGTTATCCCCCTCCCCCCTCTAGTCACTGTCAGTTTGTTCTTTATTTTGCTCACTTGTTTGTTTTGTTCATTAAGTTCCACTTATAGGTGAGATGATATGGTATTTGCCTTTCACCTCCTGGCTTATTTCAGTTAGCATAATGCTCTCCAGTTCCATCCATGCTCTCATGAAGAAATTATTTCTTAATATATTCTTTTAAACTGTCATTTAAATATGGATGGAGACTATCAAATTTCAGAGACCATATTCAGCAGCTTACCAGTTTTAACTGGAATGGAATTCACTCTACCAGCTGTATTTAGTTTTCCCCTCTACTAGTATTTCATCTTGATTGACTTGAGCTATATGGTGTGAGTCAAAAATAGCAAAAAAAAAAAAAAAAATTCCTAACTTTAACATGAATCTCCATAGAAACTCAGCAATAGATGTCAGGAGTACAAAATACACACAAACACACACATAGCATAAAAATAAGCATTTAATCTAAATTATTTATTCCTGACATATACTCTAAACTAATACAGAAAGCAATCAAGATTATTTCTTTTATGGAAATAAATTAAGGGTTGATTAACAATGTGCCAGTATACTATAAATAGTTTCTTGTTATACAATGTTAAATGATCCCAACCAAATGAGAATTAAATAATCATTTTGGGGTAAATGAAAAATAATTCATACATTATATTTTATGAATATGTTAAACTTCTTAAGAGGTACCAAATATTTGTTTATAATGGAATATTTTAGGTCAGCTGGGTATAAGAATTTATTATAAAGGAATGCCATCCTCTTACCAAAAGGTCGCAGTTCATCCCTAATGTATTACTTCTCCCTATTCACGATTTAAAGGTAGTAAGTTGCAGAGCTATCAAGGTGTTCAACAAGTAATTTACATATGAAAATTTAAAAGTGGCAGTCCACTAAACAGTGGCAGGATTTGGTAAAGATATTGAATGACTCAAATTGTAAGTTTATCTGCATAGAACCTCTCTAAAGTACAGTTTTATAAAGTCAACATAATGTAACTCGAATAACTGGTTTATGTGAAGTATTTATACCCTCATCTTTTACATTAAATTACTGTTTTTCCACTGAGTAATTCTTAAAATGAAAATCCCTACCATAATAATTGATATAGGACCCTGTACCTTCTTTTTTGCTGTTGTTGAGAAGGGCAAACCATAATTGTTATTTGCTAGCAATAAGCAATAAACAACCTCTGTGAAAGTATCCTGATCATTTTCTTTCCTTTGACTTTCTGAACCAATTAGGCAGTAGCCTTGCATTTGCTTTTCTTCCAATAATTATGTCAAATTATATAGGACAAGGAAATGTATCTATTTCAGAGTATGCAAAACATACACACAATAACCCCATTTTAAGCAGAGTAATAGGAGTATGAATCCTATCACTATTATTCATCTCTAAGTAAGTGAAATTTAATGACTCTAATGAAATAAAAAGTTCTTAAAAGAATCATTTATTTTTATGCCAGACAATAGAGGAGACAGAAAAATTGAAAAATGAATCAAGTTAATAAAATATTATAAAAGGGAAACCTATTTTACAAATAAGCTATGTAGCAAAATATGAAATATAGGAGAATATTTAGAGTTTAATGTCAACTATAAGTGGCTTGAAATATTATATTCATTTTTATCTTCTCATAGAAATGGGAAAAAAGTAGGTATAAGAAAGTCTGAAAATTATTATCATCAACTTTATTGAACACTGGCTATGTGCATCGATCCACAGTATGGTCATTGATAAAAGCAGGGAAGGTAATGTTGACCTTGAAAAATGTGGTGAAAAATAGTAAACAAAAAACTACAAGTTATCTTTTATGTTCAAACCCATACTTTGAACAAGGGATTTTGGTGGAAGAAGATAAGAGAGGGTAGATAACTTTCTTTAAATGGCTACTGAATGTTAACGAGTTCTGGGGATACAAGCTCATGCTTGGGGTGCAGCTTCATGCTGCACATCAATTTCAGATTCTGTTTTTTGTCATATTCTTAGCAATATCTGCTTAGAAAGGGTGACTGCAATTCTTTATTCTATTATGAGTCCTCTCCTACTGTTTTTTTTCTTACCATCTATTTCTATCCTCATTATTCAAAAATATTCTTATACACATATCTTTTCCTAAGCCTGCTTTTCTAATGTGTGAAGCTATTTTATCAGGTAGATAAACTTTATTTTTCCAATCAAATTAGCACTGGGAGATAACTTCCAATTTCTTCTACATATAGGATTTTTTTTCCCCTAATCTAATAATACTGTTTAAAATGTCACTACTCCTGATAATTATGACCCCCTGTGGTAATGACATCTTAGGACTATAATTATCAGTGGGTGATGAAAACATGATATCCCTCTATCAAAATCAACATCTCTTAAGTACTCAGAGGCATTGATTTTAGTATAGGAATACAAAAACTACATTAAAGAGTACAGGTACAAAATCATAGAGATTATTTCATTTTTATTTCAAAATTATAAATGTTAATTTTGTAGTTTTCCTATGTCCTATATTTCCAGTTTTTCAAAATCTGTGAATGCCACCAGATTATATGATAAATATAAGAATTATTGGCATATTTGTTCACCCATTCATTTATTCAAACTTGAGAAAATTTTTTTACATGTATAACAAAAAATTTTATTTTTTATATAAATAATATCCTAAATTCTTATGGAAAGTGAAAAAATTTGGTTTTGTTCAAGACAACTTGTTTCACTTGCTCATAAAGAACTACCTTATTAAAATCTTTTTCATATTGTTTTTCAAATATGAGCAGTTCTTTATTTAATGCTGCTACTAAATTATTTTTAGCTGTTAAAGCATCATAACCCATAGACATCCTAAGGCCTTTCTACTGTGAATACTTTAGCTGTAAAAGATAATTTTCTGTGATAATATATTTTTACCTATTGCAATGCTTAGATAATACTCCATAGGCAAACTTTTGATTTATAGAACAAATTTAGCCCCAGAAAAATAAGTAACTTGCCTAATGTCATATTGAAATCTATTTACTCACATTTCAGTTTATTCTATTATACTAGCACTTACAAAGCATTTCTTGTCAAACTTTGGTATAAATTCCCAAAGTCGGTTTGCTTGGTGTCAACATTTATTAGGCTTTCAGAGATGCTTGAATGCTAGTTATTTAGAAATGCTTTGGGGGCATAGAGAAAGTATGGATGTGTATCTCTGTCTCTTTCTAGCTCGGTCCAGTCTGCAAAGGTTTTTAGATGTTGAAGACATACATTTAATTTGAAATTAAATGGGAAGTCTTGGAAGGTTAAAGCAGGTGATTAACACAATCAGCACTAACCTTTGGGAACACCAGCCAGTTTGTTATAATGGGAAGGAAGAGGTCTCTTAACCAGATTAGACTTCAGGGGAAAAACATTTACACACACACACACACACACACACATCCATATTGGCATCTAAGTAACTAAGTTTCAGGAAATTCTAATTTGATTTTGGTTCTTTTAAAACTAATCACTTAGAGATTTGAAATGGTGTGAAAATGGGGCTACAGAGGAGGACTGGAGGCAATAGTGGTTGGCTAACTGTACCAGGGTTCCAGGGCCAACCTTGTGATCTTTCAAGGCGAGTGATTAACCATGTTAAGTCACCTAAAATGTCTTCCTGGCTCTTGATAAACAAAATGTACTGCATAGATTATTTTTCCTGTTAAAATATATGAAAATATTGGTAGTTCATTATTTTCACAATGGTGAAGATTACCAAAAAAAAGTAGCAAGTAACCTATTTAAAATATATTTAAAGAAATGATCAGCTTTTGAGTACCTGATCTGTACTAAAAATCTCTTGTAAATAAATGTGTTTAAAGTAGAAATAAGTTATGTAAAACTTTGAGGTGGTAGCTCTGAGAATAAGGCTGAGGAAGACCAATAGAATAAAAGAAAAGAAAAAGAGAACCCAAGGGTTACAGAAAAATAGGAATGATAAAAGAGAAAGGAGAGATTCAACTCTCTTCATCAGAAATTACTTATAAATTACTAAGAGAACATCATATCAAAATTATTCTCTCTACACCGTGTCCTTTTTTTTTTCATTCAGTTTAGTTATACAACAAATACACATTGAACTTTGGTTATGAGCTAGAAATTGCTCTTGTGCCAGTTACAGTGATGGAAAGAGAGTTGACATGGGCCTTCACAGAGCTTTCATGATGTTAGGAGTACATGACAATAAATGGATAAAAATATTAAACAGAAATTTGACATAGGGATAGATATTAAAGTTGGGCATGGAAATAGAATGTCTCTTTAGGAATGAGAGTAGGGAATACTTTGGGAAAGATTTTTAAGGAAGAATTTTTTGAGAAGACAGTTTTTGACTTGAAACCAATTGTTCAATAAAATATCATGGAAAACAGATTCCCCAGAGGAATGGACAGAAAGGACAGATACCTAAAGTGAAAATGAGGTGGTATATTTGAGGAACACAATTAATGCCAGCTCTGGAGAGCAGCAATGACAGAGAAGGTATATGAGACAATGCAAAAAACAAGATCTGGATATGAAGGATTCATCACCCCATCCTGTAGAATTAGGTTAGACTGCACTCTGAGCAGAGTTACACCTCAAAAAGGTAGACCCAGCCCTGGCCAGGTGGCTCAGTTGATTGGAGTTTTGTACAGCACACTAGAAAAGTTGTGGATTTGATTCACTGAGGTCAGGGCACATACCTAGGTTGCAGATTTGATCTTTGTTGGGTGTATGTGGCAGGCAACCGATCTCTCTCTCACTCTCTCTCTGTCTCTTCATCTTTTTCTCAAATCAAAAAGCATATTCTCAGGTGGGGATTAAAAAAATCAAGAAGTGATTATTATAAAGATAGTGGCTGTTTGGGGGAGGAGAAGAGCCATAATTAAGACAGGAAGATGGAGGGACTTCTGGGATTCTGCTAAAGTTCCACCTCTTGGTCTGGATGATGGTTATAAGAATATTCACTGTACAACAATTCATTTATCTCTACTTTCATTTTTTGTAGTTGTTTTATTGTGCAACAAAGGTTAAAAATGCCCTAATGAAGTAGGTGCCATATATAAGGTCTATCCAGAAGGTATCCAACCATATATTATGAAAAATAGAAACATTTATTGAAGAAGATACAAGATACAAGGAACATTGTACATTGGACAATGATGCCTCAGCCCCCTTCAAAGTAGACGCCTTGGGGCTTCACACTGTTCTCCCAATTGCTATCAGCTGCCCTATTGTATTTTCCCAAATCTCCTTGATGGTCCGAAATATCTTCTCTTTCAAAGGTGATTTTAGTTTTGGAAAAAGCCACAAGTTACAGGGCACTAAATATGGGCTGTAGGTGTGAGGGTGCTGAGTCACCTGGGTGATTTGATGTTTCACCAAAAAACTCTGCATGAGACGTGATGCATGAGCAGGCACGTTGTGATGAAGCTGCCCATCTCCAGTTGCCCACAGCTGCAGCCTTCTGAATCATCTGAATAGTTTCCGCAGAGGAATGCTCAAGTGTAATGCAAAATTTGATTCAGGTTCATTGTTCTACTCACTTAGTCATTTTGAATGTGATGGCCACACAGTATACATGCTCACTCAGTGGCATCAACTACCCCCCACTGACTGTTACAGTGAGTTGTCATTGTTCACAAATGTGCATTCCAGTCCACTCTCCTTGGCTGCCAGGTCACATCAGTGTCACGCAATCCATTCTTGTTATATTTACAGTGGCTGGACTTTTTCTGGACTGACCTCATATACATATTTCTTTTTGGATAAAGTTATTCTTATAACAATGTTTGAAATATCATTTCCTAAATTGGATGTTGTTTGCTGGGGGGACAGTGAGAGAAAATAATCAATCCATATGTTTTTCATTTTCACTGTTCTTTTGTGTTTCAATCTGTTGGAAAATTCAGCTTCTTGTCAAGAAACATGAAAACGCAGACCATTGTACCTAAGTTACTTCCAAACAAAGGTATTCGAAATTCTTTTTTCACAATGCAGTTTAAAAAATCATCTTGACTGTTGTTCTTCCAAAAGAAAATAAATACCATAGAGTATATATTTTTAGCTGTTAAGGGTTGTCAGATATTGGCTAAGAATATGTAGGTGCTGACCTCTATTTCAGGGTGCCTTTTTTTAAGTAATGAATTTCTATTTTAAAATAATTTTGTTTCCTGATTTCAACAGTGACAAACAGAGCAGGAACTCTATATTATATTGGGTTTTTCCAATATTAGGTAGTGCTATAGACTGTATTCCAAGAGAATTAATATGGCCTCTTTAAAAAAGGAAGTATCACTGGCTGTGGCCGCAGTGCAAACAGAATGTGCTCAGAATGAGCCATTTTCAGTAGAGAAGGAGAATAATGTTGTAATAGAGTCAAAAGTAGGAAAAAATCTCTACATTATCGTTCAATCCCGAGACTATTATGACAAAAAGAAGCCAATAATTTACAAGCATTTTTCAGAAGAAACTAAACCTGGATTTTATAACATTTGAATTAAAAAATGTTCTTTCTACCATTTCTTAAGTCTAAGTGTTTTTTTCCCTTTATATCTACCAAGACAACAACATATGCAGTGTCCAAAGGAGCTTTGCAGTTATGTACACCGCTCTACTATTTTTCTGCTTCTCAAACTGAGATTCAAATCCATACCCTTATAATATGTGGAACATGATGGGGTAAATAAAATTTAAATATTAACACAATTCATCTTCCCATAATGTGACTTAGGATGTTTACTGGCAAGTAATTAAGGAATTTGCTTACAACATTTGTCATGCACCTTCTCCATGGAAGGTAGTGTGCTGAACACAAGGGCTAGTCTGTGGCACAAGGACCATTGCCTTTGATAAAGACCTTGCATTCTAATAGATGATACAGATACATAAGTAAATAATAAGATAAATTCCAGGTTGTGATAGATGTCATAATGTTAATGAAAAGCATGCTAATATCAAGACTGGGCATTTGGAGGAGTGCACTTTATGCACTGCCATTAAGCTGACACCCAAAGAGTAAGGAACTAGTCACGTGAAGACAGTGCAAACAAGGCTCTAGGGAGAGGAAGTGCCATGTCAGAGACTTAAAAAACAGTGAGATTATGGCTTGGTGAGCAGGGAAAGAAGCAGAGAATGTTGTGATGACAAAGGAGAGGCTGTCACAGATCAGATCATGGGTGATCTTCCCTTTTATAAAGGTTTTGTACCAAAGGAGTGTGACATGGCACTACACTCCCAGAGTGCAGTGGCTCACTTCTAGTAAACAGTAAATTATTGTCAGATTTATACTAAGATGCCGCACTGTTTATGTAATAATTTATAAGTGATTCTAATAAGTAAATTTTGCTATGGATATAGAGATTGGGTAAGCAACACTCCCTTTCTTATTGCACAAAGATTCCTGATTACCAGCCATACACATTGACCTTTGGAATATGGACCCCTTCTAAAAGTGATGAGTTGGCAATCCATTCCAAAGCATATATTTAGCATTTCTTAATGCGCTCAGCAAAACCAGATTAAAATCCTAATTTGTATTCTCTCTCATGAATTTGTAAAATATATTTTCTCACTCAATTTTATATGCATATATGCATATATTCTTATACATGAAATACACACATATACACTCAGAGAGAAAAATTTCAAAGCAGGGCAAGAAGGTGGGAAGGAGGGGAACTAGAGTGAGACAGGGGGCAGTTTAGTATTTAGACAAAGCTTTACTGATGGCAAGATATATAAGAAAAAGTATGCAGTGGCACAGTTACAAATCCTAGGGATAACTAAGGATCTTAGGGAAGTGTGTTCTAGGCAAAGACTATGAGGTTAGATCATTCTTTGCACATATGAGGAAAAGGCAGGTGTGGGGTGAGAATGTGACGGAGTAGGACAGGAAGTAAGTAGCTTTAGAGGTAAAGGGTATGAAACTCAAGAGTCAAGTTATCTATAAAGTTCTCATCCAGAACAAACAAAAAATGAGTGAAGTGGAAGACGTTATTGGTGAAGTCAGGATTTGCTTTCATCTATAAACAATGTTAATTAAGTCTTTTAGATATCAGGGTGAACATGTCAAGTAACCATTCTGATTTTGCCATCTTTCCCCGTGAAAATGAGCACCAGGCATGTTTGGTACCAAAGGCTTGTGATAAGAGAGCAGTGGTAGACTCTCTGGATTGAACTTGACCCTAAACAAGTGTTTGTGCTTAGGAAAAGCAGACCTTAGTCATAGATGAGCTGTAGGCCAGCAGTGCCCAAAAGAAATATAATGCCAACTACATATGCAATTGGAAATTTTCTAATCACCACTCTAAAACATGTAAAAATAAATGGGTGAAGTATATGTTAATGCAATATTTTATTTTACCCAGCTTATCCAAATGTTATCCACAGTGCAGAAATCACACTTCTCTCTTTCTCACAAGGATGTCTCTCCCTCTGCCCCCTCCCTTTTTCTCTCCCTCGCCCTCTCTCTGTTCTCACCTCACCTTCTGTGCTACTCATACAGAATTATTGTTACATCTTTCAATTTATCCTTCAATACAACTTTTTTAACTGTAACTTCTATTTTGGAAATCAGTTCTTATCTGCTAGTTACCAAATTAGAATGAAACTACTTAGTTTTCAACTTTAAATCCTTCTCTCTATAAAACTTCTATTTGTGAAACACACTTTCTTCATTTTCTTTGGTACTTATGTGTTGTTCAGAGCTATCCCTTAAGTATAGTTTGGCTTTGTCTTTATCCACTTATTTATTTTCTGTAAAGGTGGGTATTAATCAAGGAATCACATGTGAAAACTTTAAATATAAAACCCCCTGAAATTTCTGGAGATTTTGATTTAATAGTATTGATGTTCAACTTAGTTATCTGTATATTTGAAAAGACTGAAGACTAACGTTAATGCTTATGTTGGACTGAGAAATACTAATCAAATAAGACCGATTGCAGATATATGTGTACCCTCATTATACTATTTTATGCCTTAGGGTATATATTGATTAATCTTCTTTTGTCTGTAATTCCTCAAATCAGACACCTGTGAATATTTAGCTGGACTTTAGTACAAAGATGCTTACCTAGTTCCAGCTGGGTCAGCTTCATTACCTGTACCCAGCCTTTTGGCTTAAAAAGCTCTCATTTTTTAGCTGGAAGATAAAGGGCAAAACTTATCCAAGGTTAAGAGCCTTATTTATTTATTATTTTAATAAAAATGTTAGTGGCAGTATACTTTACAATACAATTTTGTTGAATAAAAATCTGTAATGTGTTTATGTTGGTATGTACCTGCTGTCTCTGGATTTTCTAGGCCATTAATACCTATGCCATTGTATCTAATTTGTACCATCATAGAATTATATAAACATGTTCATATTAGTATTTCAATTTAAAAAAATGAATACCTGCTATTTGCAATAACTCATTTTAATTTTTTAAATGGAAGCATTGAGTATATACCATAATTCTAAAATAAATCTTTAGGACATGTAGCTATTATCACATTATAACTCAAGATGTGTGTCTTGAGACTATTTTTTCATGATTCATTGGTAATTAATTACCTTCCGACATTTCCCATCTAATGATGATTTAACTTTCTAAAATATTGAAACCAGTCAATATAATTTTAGCTCATAATACTGAACTGGTTCTATGAAAATGCAAATGAAAGAGCAGAGTATTAGGCAAATCAAATTTGCATGAATATGGTGTATGTGTATAAAATGATTCAGAATATTGGATATCATTATCCAATCATTATATTCATAGACCATAATAAGGAACAAGAGGAATTTGCCTCATAAAGACATTAACAAAATGGAAAATTTTATAGGCAATTTATATCCTAAGTCCTAACATGGGCCTGAATGCCAATATCTATACAACTAAGAAAATAAAGGTAAAAATAGCATTTCTTTCAATATTCTGAAGAATATAGGAAATAAACTTAAAGAGGTTGAATATTTTCTAGATCTCTTCAAAAGGACTTGAAAATACACAACTATTTTTTCTTTTTTATTTAGGTGTTGGGATAACTCACTAAAATAAACATGATTATGTAGTATAGAAATATAAAGTGGTTAAGAATACATTTTTGAAATTAGATACCAGAGGTTTGATTTGTGGATTTGCTATTTACTAGTTATATCTTGTGTGAAGTGTTAATAATGCATTACCTGTTATTTTGCCATTGAAACAAATAGAAACACACATACTTTTAATCTTCTTCAAATCATTTTTTAAAAATATAGCATAAGTTTAGGGTGAATGGAGTCAGTCTGGCCCCCTCATCCAGATGTCTGGGTAACTAAGATAAGCAGTATTCCAATAGCCTTGAGACTGAGTCCAATAAACTGTATTCCTGTAACTTCCATAACCTTGAGTGGGCTCACATGCGCAGAATCGTGCTCTGGTATATAATATTTTGGCACCCTGCAGGCCTTGTGCACATTTAGTATATAAGGGACTTTGGGGATTCCTGCTGTGTATCATGCAGCTTGCACTAACATGGCTCGCCCACCCTTGAATAAAGGCGTGTCTGGTGTTCCCATGGATCCACGCATTTTCTTCCATCTGCCCGAATCCAGTGAATCTTCCTGGCCTTGACAGGCTGCAAGACAATAAGCTTAATTCTTCTCATCTTAAATGATAAATAAGTGAATTTATTGGAAAGTCTTGCATATCAGCAACACAGCACATTTCATAAATCAGATATTTAGAATGCTTACTAAATTCCACATTTAATATTTTTGAAAGTAGAAGTGCTAGAATACCAAATGCTAGAATACAGAGAAAGCACTTAATATTTGTTATTCAAAAGTCAAATGTTAAAAAAAAGTCCACAGCAAGTTTTAAAAGAAAAAAGTTGAATTTGCATTTTGTCTTGGAGCCTCAAGATGTGAGCCCTTAATTTCAGCTCCTGGCTTTTATATTTTGTGTGTAGATTTCAACAATTCACTAAACCTCTTTAAAGCTTAATTTTCTTCTGTAACATAGAAATAATAGCAAATTATAGCATAATTTTTTAATATAACTGGGGTTAATTATAGAAAATACAGAAAAGACTTTGTAAATGTGAGGAGGGCTCTTTAGATATTGTTCATATATACTTTAAATTTACTCATTAAAAATGTAATAAAATATACATTCTTTATCTGCAATTTACTTAAAATAGAAAAAATAAGAAAAAAACAAATGTAATGTTGGAAGTTCCTTCTGAATGTAATTATATTTCATTTCTACCTTAAATATTTCTAAAAGCTTTGTACCATGTTTGTTTCAGAAATTCAATGGAGTAAAAATAGTTCTTATGTTTAGGCCTAGCTCTAAAATATACCCATGTTTATGGAATATTATATAGTCCTAGGAATGATTTGTAAAAAAAAATACCTGCAATTATTAGGAAATAAAAAAAGACAAAATTCTCAGATTTTTAGAATAATATTCTTATATGAATTATTCAATTAAAACAGTGGTTCCCAACATTTTTGGCAGCAGAAACTTTCATGGAAGACAATATTTTTGTGGATTGGGTTGGGGGAGCAGGAGGCAGAGCTCAAGCAGTAATGCAAGGGGCATCCAAGGAATGGGAGATGGGAGGTTGGGGACCCCTCAATTAAAATATGCCTATGTATATAAGTATATATTTATGTCACTATGGAACAGGAAGGATATACACCAAACTATAGACAAACTGCCTCTGAGAGAAGAACATAAGAATAAAGGATTTTTACCTTTTATTTTACATATTTTTGAACTGACTGATATTTTCAGTGAGACTATTTATATGTATTATTTGCATAATTGAAACACCAATAAAGAGAAAAATACATTTAATATTTATTAAGGGAGAATAGTTACTTGAAGTTAATATCTACATAATAGCATATCAAGCCAAGTTTCTAGTATTTGTCAGATAAAATCTCTGATATACTTGAAAAATCTAACCTCAAAGCTAAGTGATCAAATTTAAAATATATATTAAAGCATTTAAACATTCCACTATTATTATTAGTTAAATCAATATCAGGTTTTAAAAATAGAAATATATTATTTTATTCTCTTTTTATGTCCACACGAACACTGTGGGGACCAGAAGAGGTATTTAGTTAGAACTATAAACATTAAACTATGTCTATTTGCAAAATGAAACTTTTTTTAAGTTTATCCACCTTTGAGTCTGCTAATATGTTTGTTTTAAAAAACTTAAGGTGCTTACATCTAGTATTATAGATACATATGGTGTTTGATATATACTATACATATATGTAGTATGTATTCTTAAACAGATTTCTTAAACAGATTTCTACCATAAAGAAAGATAAATGGTTAACTGGTTTATTTTGTAGCTGATGCCCTATCAAGTTCTTAAAATTAAATGTAGTTTAGGTTTTCTGCCTATATAATCTTTCAATTTATATGTAAGTATATAATTTATATATATGATTAAAACACATATGTGACTTTGAACTTTTATTTTGTTTCTGTCTAAACTGAGGTAGAAGACTGAAAATTCATAGAAGTGAGAGGAATAGCTTGTTGGATACAAATATGAAAACGATGCTTTATTAAAGTTCTGGGTAGATATGTAATTTTGCCTTCAGATTAAACAACCAGAATAATTATGTTTATGCAAAACCCTGCCAGAGGTAGTTTCCTGATTGCAAGAAATTGTAGAGTTGACATCATGACATATGGTAAAGGAATTAAAAAATTTTAACCTTCGAGGAATCTCTCTGTATTCCACTGAAATAGAGCTGAAGCCTGTTTAAGTGGTAACAAAACATTTTCATGAAATTATTAAAACTGTAATCGAGTTACATGAAATTTGACTTTTCACTCTTCCCAAAGCACTTTTACTGAAGTTTCAGTGCAAGATTTCAGAAGCTAAGCTCAGATACTGATAGTCTTTCTATTTGTTTTTTCTCATATTCATTCACCCAAATATTTATTTTCTTTTCCAGTTTCCACATAAAACATATTTTTGACTGTATCTTTGTGCCAAGAGCTGCTGTATTTGCAGAAATTAAAATGCTCCTTTAAAATTCCTGCATTCTCACTGTGGACAACTGTAATTAAACAACAATACAGTAAAAAAAATCCTGCATTCTAATAAGGTTAGGCAGCCGCTGAATATTAAAAAAATCTGATTTATAAGGCAAGGAAGTTAAAAGGAAACAAACACTAAGAAAAACCATAGAGTAAAAAGCAAGCTAAAGAGCAGAGTGTAGGCAAGGAGAACTGCACTGCAATGTTAACTAGAATAATCACAGTATACTTCCAAAAGAAAAGGCGTCAAATGAGCAAGACTTGAAAGGAAAGAAGGAACAGACATACATATGTCTGAAGGAAGATATTTCCAAACAGAGCAAGGAACCGGTGCAAAGATCCTTGAGACTGTTAAGATAGCTCAGGGAAGCCCTGTGTGATGAATGTAGTTTGAGAGGAAAGAATAGCAGGAGATCAAGTTAGTAAGGAAATGGGGAGCTAGTTAATGCATGCTTTTCAGGCCATTGTAAATATAGCCAGGTACCACTTAACCACAGAGATGTATTCTAAGAAATGCATCCTTAGGCAACTGCATCATTGTGCAAACATTGTAGACTACACTTACAGTAACCTATGTGGTATAGCCTACTATACACCTAGGCAATATCGTATAAAGCCTATGGCTCGTAGGTTACAAGCCCATATAGCACATTGTTGTACAAAACATAATATTAAAGCACAAAAGAAAAATGATGCAATTAACATATGTGATAAGCCCAAGATGTATAAAGCTGTTGCCAGTGTACCATGGCATTGTTTTACCACAAACTTTTTTTTAAGTAGTAGAGTATACTCTAAAATGATGAGTAAAAGTATGATATAGTAAACACATAATCCAGTAACATAGTTACTTATCACCAAGTATTGTGTAATGGTATGTACTATAATATCATACAATTGTCAGCATGGTAGGTTTGTTTATACCAGCATCACCACAAATACATGATAACGCATAGCCCTCTGATGTTGCAATAGCTATGACATTACTAGGTGATTGGAATTTTTCAGCTACATCATATATATAACCTGTTGTTGATGGAAAAAATTGTTATGCAGCACATGACTATATGTTGTTTCTTATTTGTGGAGTCATTTTAGGGTTTTGCACAAGACTAATATGACATTTACCTATATTTTAAAGTGATTATTTTAGGAGATCAGCTGAGTATAGACTATAGGGGCCCAAGGATGGAAGCAGGGAGATGATGTAAAAGGCTTTGGGAGGTGACATGACTCCTGCTGTGAAGGTCACGTGTGACACTCATGCACTTCCTTTCCCTTGCGGACTCCTGACTTGGTCAATGCTGGGCCAAGTCCTCATGGGGCCACTGAAGCAGTGCCATGGTGAGGCTGAGTAAAGAAGCTAGCAGTGGATGAAGCAGCTCTTCAAGGTCAACAAGTTTGCCATCTGCTAAGGCTTTATTCCTCCTAATATTGACCTGGCTTACTTTGGAGATTAAAGACTATTTGATCACCCTAATTTGGAAGCAATCAATGAACAGAGGCAACATGGAGGGCATGTGCTTTGGATGGGATGACACATTCACTAGTTGGATGGCACAGCGTTCTTACTGCACAGATGCATCTGTGGAAGAATAGAACCTCTGTTGATTTATTTGTGATAGACTGTATCAAAATAAATGATTTTCACAATGTTAAATGAAAGAGGGGATGAGTGGCTCAGTAGGAATACAAAGGACCATATGGACATTAGTATGCAAAAGTGAGGAATAACTTGGAATTCTGGGCCTTCCTATGATGACTAACATGAACACATGAAAGGGCCTGTTTAGTCTCCATAGATTTAAGTCTGAGTGTCGTGGCAAGGCTGGAGATGCTCTAAACAGAAGAGATCATTTTTCTTTCTTCTTATACATGTATGAAGAAGCAGAGGAGTCTGGGAAAGTGGTATGTTAAACCTGATGCTTAAATATGATACTGGATAAAAATGCCCTAGGGAAAGCTTGTCTTATTTCCTATATGGGCTTCAGACTACTTAGTCGGTGATGACAGTTTTAACTGCTGTTCTAGAAGAAATCTCTTTACTATAGCTAATCAATAGCATGTGTCACCAGATAAATGGCTATTTATCTAAAATGTTTGTTTCTTTATTACGAAGAGGTAAACTGATTATTTTATTTAGCCCTTCTGATAGCAATATGCCCACCAGATATATTCATAGATATGACATGAGATTTGAATCTGGGGCACTTCAGAGATATCTGAAAAATATATCTCAGGCTCTTTCAATGCCTTGTAAAAAGTCATATGAAAGACAAGTCGGTATTCTTTGTCTCTACTACCACTCAGAAAGAGACATGCCTTTTGTTGGATTTGGTGGATTTTTCATGAATTTTGAATGCAGGATATAATATATTTGGTACATGTTACCTTGTACTTCACAGAGTGGGTCCTGACATTTTAAGTACATACTTGGCCTCCCATACATAGTTATTACACTATTATCTGCTATATTCCCTATGTGGTACTTTATATCACTGTGACTGTTCTGTAACTACCAATTTGTACTTTTCAATACCTTCAGCTTTTTCACCCAGCCCTTCACGCCCCCTCCTCTCTGGCAACCATCAGTCTGTTGTCTGTATCCATGTGTATCTGTTTCTACTGCTGCATGTAAAACAGGATATTTTCAGATCTTCAAATTATCCCTTGATATCATTATGCATTGATTTATTTCCCATCTTTTACACTAGAAAGGAAGCTTCATGTGAGCAAGAACTCTGTCTTGTTCACTGCTATATCATCCATTAACTAGAAAAATTTTGGCACATAGTTGAAAATTTTATTGTATATATAGTGTGTGTGTGTGTGTGTGTGTGTGTGTGTGTGTGTCTGTGAGAGAGAGAGAGAGAGAGAGAGAGAAACTAAAAAATAATAGAGTTCTGTTCTAAGATGGTAGTGCAGGAAAATCCTAAACTCATCTCCTCCCATGGACACAATGAGTCTACAGGTACAAATGGGGCAATTTCCTCTTAGTGAAAACATTAAGTCTAGCTTAGTGATAACTACCTGTGGGAAAAGAAGAAAATCACATCAAAGCAGATAGGAGAGGCTGAGACACAATCTTGCCATAAATCCCTCCCTCAGAGTAATGATCTACAAATAGGCAGAAACATAAAATGTGGAGCTGCTCCCTGGGGAGTGAAAGTTTCCAAACCTACATTGGACACCTCAACTTTTAGGACCTGATCCTGAGAGATGAGCCCCAGAAAACTCTGACATTGAAAATTAGCAGGGCCCATAACCCAGGACCCACAAAAATGGCAGGGAGACACCTCTTCAAGGGCCGGCATACTTGGACTTACTATCTCATGACCCAGCTCGGAGGTATTCAATCAAACCCAGACTTAAGATGAACTAGGTGCACCTGCTTATATTAAAGTGTTCACCTGAGGGGCAGGCATCTGATTTGATAAACAGATCTACAAGCCTGCAGGAACACTTCCTGGGATTGGAGACTGGTGGGTTCCTACCTCCTGCTCTCCTTTTGCTATGCATCATAGTACCAGTGTATCCTGGAAAGAAGCTTGTGCGTGAGTCTGATGCCCTGATCTTTGAGACTGCAACTGAGGAGATGCCTCTTTATTGCCTGACTCTGAAGGCCAGACAGCTTATGTTCCTGGTCCCATAGGACTGCAGTAATCAGTGGTACCCAGAAAGGCACTCATAACACCATCTGGTGCATTGATTTTTGTGGCTGCTGTTAGGGGCCACGTGTACATTGCCTGGCTTTGGTGTCCAGTGGGACTTATACTCATGGGTCCCAGAGGACTATAACCAATGGACAAAAACTGCTTAAACAACTACCAGCCCCAGGGTACAGCAAGAGGCAACAGAGGAAGGAGTTCAGTCTTGATGTGAAGGAGACATACCAGTTAATCATCATGATTGTGGCCTGAGGGGCAGCCTTCTAATTAAACAAATCTTGGGGCTGACTATAATCCTTTCCAGTGACTTCAGAGGACAGGTGATATCTTCACACTCTCCTTTTGCCATGCTCCAGAGTGCCAGTGTCTCTTGCAGGTGACATTTACATGGCTTTGGTACCCTGGTTTTTACATCTAGTGCCCCAGTTTTTACAGCTTCTGCCCAGAGGATGCCCCTTGATTGCTTGGCTCTAATAGCCAAGGACACTTGCATGTTTGTGTTCTGGGGGCCTGGCAATGAGAGATGGGTTTTGGCAGGCGGCTACCTATAAAGCATGTAGGATAGCAGGCTGAGGCCCACTCCCCTGTTTTTCTGCCAAGAAGGTCTGTGTGCTTGTCTTGGAGTTTCTGCCTGTAGGGCAGGCTGAAGATTTGGTGCACACCTAGTGGACCACAGAGCTACTCTCAAGGAACACAGGCTGTGCATGCCATTGTGGCTCTCTCTTCTGTCTTGCTTCAGCTCACAGGTATCTTCCAGAAAAGAGCTCATATGCTTTTATGGAGCCCCAATTTTTGCAACTGCCACTCTGGAGACACTACCAGATTGCTTTGGGGCCCCACAGACTATATATTTTCATATTATTAAAGCTTCTGACTCAGAGTTTTGTTTTCAAATAGCCTGAGTCTAGGTGCTGAGATCCAATCCTCTCTCCACCACTTAGGGGCACTGATAGGTCTTAGCACATCCCCAACTACTGGGGGAATTTTAAAATATAATAGATTGCTTAGACAAGCACAGAGGTTTGAGAGATCATAAAGAGCTGCGCAGAGTTGAATGACAAGCTTCACCTTGTCCATGAGGCCAATCCTTCAAGAATATGAGAGGTGGTTGTTTCATCTACTGTACAGACACCAACACAGAGAGTCAACAAAATCAGGAAATAGAGAAATGTGAAATAGAGGAAAGAACAAGACCTCAGGGAGAAAGAAAAAAAGTTAAAGAAATGGAAATAAGTAATTTACCCAACAGAATTAGAAGTAATGGTCCTGAAGGTGCTCACTGCACTGGGGAGAAGAATGGATGAACACATGAGACCTTGAACAAAAAGATGAAAATTATAGGAAAGTACCAAACAGAAGCCACAGAGCTGCAGCATATAACAACTGAACTTAAGCATATACCATGGACATTCATCAGCAGATTACATGAAGCAGAAATAAATTTCAGTCAACTTGAAGACAAAAGTCATGTGATCATCTCAATAGATGCAGGAGAATCATTTGACAAAGTTCAAAACCTACTTATGATAAAAATGCTTAAAAAATGGATATAGAGGGGATATGTCTCAACATATTAAATGCTGTGCATGTCAGACCCACAGACAACACTGCATTCAATGGTGCAATGTAAACACCTTCCCTCTAAGATCAGGAACCAGACCAGGATGCTGACACATGCCACTTTTGTTCCATATTGGAAGTCCTAGGCAGAGAAATTAGGCAAGAGAAAATAAAAGGCATCCACATTTGAAAGGAAGAAGTGGTATAAGGGTTACATGGTTACAATTAGCAGATAAGATGATATTATATGTAGAAGTCCCTAAAAGCTTCATCAAGAAACTGTTAGAAGTAGCAAATGAATTCTATAACATTATAGGATACAAAATATACAACCTTTTACAAAATACACAAAATACACAAAAATACAATCTTTTGCATTTCTGTACACTAATAAAAACTATTAGAAAAAGAAAAAATCAATAACATTTATAATTCTATCAAAAAGAATTAAAAAATAATGAAATGGAGGAATAAATTGAACCATGGAGGTAAAAAGCATGTATATTGAAAACTATGAAATATTAGTGAAAATTTTAAGAAAACAAATAAGTGGAAAGACATTTCATGCTCATGATTGGAAAAATTGATATTGTTAAATTGTTCACATTACCCAAAGCAATCTGTAGGTTCTACAGAATGTCTGTCTAAGTTTCCATGCCATTTTTTACATAAATAGAGCAAATAATTCTAAATTTTAGGAACTACACAATACTGCAACTAGTCAAAGCAATCTTGAGAAAGAAGAACAAAGGAGGAGGCATCATGCTCCCTAATTTCGTATAATATGCAGAACTATACTAATTAAACCAGTCTGGTATTGGCATAAACACAGATCAATGGAACAATATAAAGAGCTCAGAAATAAACCCACAAATTTACGGGCAACTAATTTACAACAAGGAAGCAAAGGATGTACAATGGGTAATGGGCAATCTCTTCAATAAATGGTGTTGGGAAAACTGGACAGCAGCATGCCAAAGAATGAAACTTGACCATTATCTTATAGCATACAAAAACATAACTCAAAATGAATTAAGGACCTTATACATAACCCAAAACTATAAAACTCTTAGAAGAAAGCATAGGTGGTAAACTCCTTGACATTGGTCTTAGCAATGATTTTTTGAAACCTGACACCAAAATCAAGAGCAACCAAAGCAAAAAGAAACAAGTAGGACCATATCAAAATCAAAAAGCTTCTGCACAGCAAAGAAAACCATCAAGAAAATGAAAGGCAACCTACTGACTGATATATACAAATCATGTATCTGGTAAGGGACTAATATCCAAAATATATATTTAAAAATGCATATAACTCAATAGCAAACAAAAATAGGATTAAAAACTGGGCAGAAGGTCTGAATAGATGTTTTTTCCAAAGAAGTTTTACAGATGACAGTAGATATATGGAAAAATACTCATCATTACTTATAATCAAGGAAATGCAAATTATAACCATAGTGACATATCGACTCACACCTGTTAGGATGGCTGTTATCAAAAAGACAAAAATAGCTTGTGCTGGCGAGGATATAGAGAAAAGGGGACCCTTGTGTATAGTTGATTTGAATGTGAATTGGTGTAGCCACTAAAGAAGATAGTATGAAGTTTCCTCTAGAATTAAAAAAAATGAAACTACTATATGATCCAACAATTCAACTTTTGGATATTTATCTAAAGAAAATAAAAACGATAACTCAAAATGATCTATGCACTCCATGTTTATTAAGCATTAGTTATAACAGCAACAATATGGAAATAATTTAAGTGTTGATGAATAGATAAATGGTAAAGAAATTGTGCTATATATTATTCTCAGCCATAATAAAAGAAATCTTGTTTCTGACAACCTAGATGAACCTTGAGGGCACTATGCTAAGTGACATAAATCAGAGAGAGAAAGACAAATACCATATGATCCCTCTTACATGTAGAATCTAAAAAATTTTTCTGAGATCAGAAATAAGGAAAGGATGTCCACTCTTGCCTACAACTGTTTGTTGAAGAACTCAGTGAAAGGGAGTTACCTAAAATTTATGTTCTAGATCTAATAGCCTGCATTCTCCAAATAGCATTTTACCTTTTCTGTAAATCTCTTCTTTAAGTTCCTATTTTTCTTTTATTACATGTGTATTTAGTAATAGCTTCAATCATCATTATCTCCTATATTCTGCCTAATATAGTAATGAGGGGGAAAACTCCAGTAGAGAAAAATAAAAGAAACAGTGAATAGGACTTTCTCCAGAGAAATTATTTCTAACATTTTGTAAGAATCAAATAAGGAGAATTAGACTTATTATAAAACTCTACATAAATATTTTCACATTCCTCTCATCATTCTACTCTGTGAATGGCTTTATGTATAAATTTTAATATACTAACATTATAATAGTACAATTAATATACAGTTACAAATTTTTACCCTTTCTGAAATTGTTTTAATTTGCAATTACAAGGCTTACATAGAGTAATTAATCAGCTACTTTTGAATCCATATTATATTATTTGACTTCTAACCTCTGATAATGATTGTTCTACTACCTACCATGACCAATGTTTTCTCTAGGCCTAATTTTACCTTTATTGAAATTTACTCCAACTCTGCATTATTCCATGGTAGTATATTGTAACAACAAACAGAAGATCGATTTTTATTATATTTTTAGTAATAATGATAGAACCTTTCCATTTTTCAAATAACATAGTCAAAGCACTCTGGACAGCAATTTTAAAATAGAATAGAGCTTTTATGATAGAATATGATATATTGAAACAGCTCCCAGAATATTCTTTCATTCTGGACTGGAATACTAACCTTATTTATTATTTGTAAGCCCTGGTGAGTTCTTTTAACAGTATCGAAAGTCAATATCTTGAGTTCACAGTAGTCTTGCCATGTGGCTTGCATTACTCTTCTGATGTTTCTATAGTCACACTTACAGTAAATTATAATAATAGCATTAATAATAATATCAAATAGCATTTTTGTGAACCTGCTATGTACCAGATGGTGTGTTAAACATTTCACATTTATAATTTTATTATAATACCTACTATGAAATAGGTATTAATAGTGTCTATACAGCTTAGGGAAGAATAGAAGCCTATGATCATATAGCTGGCAAGTCAAATAAATGACATTAAAATTCAAGAGAGACTCTGTGCTCTGTAATTACAACAACTCTTCACAGCCAGAATAAGATATAGGTGTGCAAGTATTAATTTATCTTATAACCCTTTCTTAATTGTGGCCCTTGAAAATTTCAATGAGATAATAAATCTTGTTTAATGAGAGGAAACATTTAATGAAAGGAAACCTATGTCTGGATAACTCAGGTGTTAAGCGCATAATAGTAATGACACTATTGTTGATTTTTGTTCAACAAATGACTTGTACTTTGTCATTTATACATTACACTGACTAAAAATATGCATCATTCACTAGGTTTGGGTAAACCACTAAATTCATCCTCACAGTTTTAAGTATAGATTTGATTGTTACTGTCATGATTAATCAGATTATATGGCATTTTTAAGAGTGTATGGAAAATGTTCTAGTGCATGGATTAGTCCATTTTCCCCAGTATTTGGTGTATTTCAAATCTCTATTTATTGCACTAAGGTGATGATTAGTACGTCCCAGGAAATCGTGTCCTGACTTTATCTCCAGTATTCTTATAGTCATGAAGGTTCTTAGAAAAAAGCAGTCACACAGAACTTAATTCTCAGAGCCTTCAGTGATTCCCATACAAAAGAACATTCTACTGTTATAAAATAAACATTGAACTGGCTTATTTATGTCAATCCTGTCACAGCTGGCCACCTCCCCCAAATGAAGAGTTTTTTAATCTTCTTTCATACTTCTACTGGATAACAAACACTGTTGGAGAAGAATCACATAAATATGCAAATCAGCATATCTATGTTTGGATGACATTCTCCAATGTTGTGTTTCTAATCAGCTCTACTGCACATTTTTTAATGCTACCCCCACTTTGTGTACTGTGAAAACATCATGTCTAATCATTAGACACAATTACCTCACATTCTCATTTTTTAGAAGCATATTTTCACTACTTCTTGTCTGTACCAAATTCTGACTCTTCTATGTGGATGCTGTTTTCCTCAGGCTGCTCATCATGTGGGCACCATTTCGTTAAAAAATTCAGTGCAGAACTTTGATGCAAATAACGTGTACTCAGACTACCTCATTGCTTCTTCCATCCCTTTGCTATCTTAATTACCAATCGCTACACTGCTTAACTACTGCCATCTACCTCCTGACCACTGCCCTACATTTTGAGGACTTTATTACGTGACTAATCTTTCTACAAATAAATTCCAAGGAACCTAATGATCATATAAATGAACTTTTTTCCACCTAGCACTCACAGTTTCTTGACATTTTCACTGTTAACTTCATTATCTTATTGGACCTAAATAAGAATGTTCCACAGACATTCTTTATAATTAGCACAAATGTGCACAATGTTCGCTTCATAAAATTTGTTATAAAGAGAGCAATTAGAAAATTAAACAAATGGGAAAAAACTTCTCAAATATGTAGTTCAAACTGAGGGAGAAGGAAAGGGAAATAGATTTTAAAAAACAATCTTCTTCCTAGCAGTTACTGCAAATTATTTTTTAATTTTAGAACTAAAATCGTAATTTTTAAGCCTCTAATGTATTAATACTTTCCATTTTTGCCAACACATAGCTTTGGGTGTGTGTGAATGTTGTTGTTCATGGAAACGCTATACTTTTGACGTCTTAGACTCTAATCATACACCTGGAAATTAGCATCATATCTTTTCACACTCCACTCATTGACTCCCAGTTGACATTCAGTCTCTTTAGGTTGTTTTAACCACTTGCAATTGGAGTGCTCTTGGGCTGCTTGCTTAATCCTTGTGCTTTGATTGTTTCATCTGTAAAACAAGTTAATAATGGCACCAACTTTGTTGTAAGGAAAAATTCGATCAGAACAGTAAGAACAGTTCCTGACACATAGTGATCACTAAATAAAACTTAGCCAATTATATTAATCATATTATTTATATCGCTGTTATTATTCCATTATTATTTTATCTATTATCCAAATTAGCCCTTCCACATTTCTCTTCCTTCCTTAACTAAGATTCTTCATTGTTTGTATGCTGTCTTCCTGGTTTGTTCCACTCTTCTGTTCATGTTACCATTTTCTATACCCTTAAAACAAAATGCCAATAATAAACCAATCCCATAAATATGTACTCTGTTCTCTACTCACACTTCTGAGTGCTTCTGAAGAAAAACGGCTAGGGTAATTAGAAATTCATGGTTCCTCACATTAGCTCCCAGCTCAACACTTTGTGGCGATTCTATGATAGGTCCCTAGTCAGCTCTGTCATCATTCCCTTAGGCGGCTGTATAAATTTTCACTGTCCTCCTCAAGTCTCCTTTACCAAAGTTTTCTTCCACATTATCTAGAGATTAAAATTTTTTCTTACTTCACAACATAAATTAAAAATAATTGGATGTCAGCATGCTGAATTTCCTAACATCTCTCATTTACAGATTCATCTATACTTTATCTCATACATACTTCCTGTTTTCCCTAACATAGAGGAAAATTTTCCCCTCCATCTATTGCAGTCTAAGGCATTCATCTGGTTTTATTTTATCCTGGCTTCTCCTCTCTCTGCTTGGAAGCTATTTTATCACTTATGTCTGATTTTTTTTTTTTTGCCTCAAAATAAACAGACCCCACTGTATTCCATTAAGACAAGAAAATAAAACAACAAACAAAAAAATTCTTCTAGCGTTTAACTCCCTGCTACAGCTAAACTCTCAGCAAGTGAATTCTGTGCTCATTGTTTTCATTTTCTCAGGATTAATCTACCCTTTAACCCAAACCATGTTGTGTTCTACTTACCAATTCATGAAGTTACTTTTGTTAAATGAGTTTATTGAACCATTATTTGTAATGATGAGTAACCTATGATAATCAAAAGTATATGTCTATATCTGCATCTGTCTACATTTATCAATCTATCACGGGCCTTGTCCTCAGGGGTTATTCAAATTCATCTTAGAAAACAAAATGAACAGCTCAAAATGATAGAGCAAACATACAAGGTGCTATATTCTCAAATCTGTCTCCTTTTACTGCAGGGAAACCCGAGGGTAACCAGAAATGATATGTTCTCATCTCAATCTAATGTGTCCCATGGATATTTCTGATGCTGCTTTAATAAACTGGCTTTTTTTTCATATTACATTGGTAATTTTCAAAATTGTATACATTAGGGCAACCTTCTGTAGTATGGACCCCTTTGGCTTATTTCATCTATGACATTAGAGAACATTGTAATAAATATAGTGGCTGTCAGGCTCTTCCACTGGGTTCTCGGGGGTTACGCAGAACCCTGTTAATTGCTTCTGTAGCAGGGAAGGGCCACAGGTGGAGAGAGTAGGGCTGTGTGAGCATTTTTTTCAATAAACCCCAGAAGCACCACCTTCAACCATAGTTATTCCATCATAAAATATATTCCAAATATATTTAGCTTCCCCTTGTTCTTAAAGTTTCCATGGTCAAATCTAGTGAATTGCACAGAGGCTCTGGCATCCAACACCTAAGATTTATTTTTATCTCTCCCACTTTCTTGTTAAATTATTTTTGAATTTCTTTTTTTTTTTATCCCTTTCTAGGGGCTTATAATTTCAAATTTCAAGGTTGCAAAACATGCAGCACATAAATAATAGCAATAATCACGTTTACCTGCAAATTTATAAGGTAGGTCACATTATCTGCATTTTATAAATAAAGAAATTATAATTTTAAAATATGATGTACATGAGATTTTCTCATTTTTTCTACATTATTTATTGAAAAGCCTTTCTTTTCACCATATTATGTTTTTGACTTCTTTGTCAATAATTATTTCCCCATATATATGTGGATTTATTTCTGGGCTTTCAATTCTCTTCCATTGGTTTACGTGTCTGTTTTTCTGTCAATATCATGCTGTTTTGATTACTGTCATTTTGAAGTGTAATTTAAATTCTGGAAGTGTGATACTTCCTGCTTCATTCCGTTTTTCTTGGGGTTGCTTTGGCTATTAGAGGCCTTTGTGTTTCCATACGCGACAACATGGGTGAATCTCGAGAATATCATGCTAAATGAAATATTAGACAGAAAAATTCAAGAGCCATATGCTTTCATTCATATGTTGAATATAAATTTGAAAGCAACAAATGAACAAACAAGAAATACAAGTGAAAACTCTTAGATACCAAAGGGAAGGGGTTGGGGAAGTAAAAGGTAACAGGGCCTGAATATGTGGTGACAGAAGATTTGGCTTTGGGTGGTAGGCACACATTGCAATATACAGATGATATATCATAGAATTTTACACTCGAAACCTACATAATTTTATTAAACAATGCCACAAAAATTAATTAAAAATGATGCAATGCTGAAGATGACTCAACTTGCCATGGATAGAACTAAACCCAGATAAATCTGATTCCAAGGTCCATAATCTGAAATAAGATGTCATACTTGGTAATTTATGTAACACAGTGATTGTCAGGCCAATGGGAAGTAGTAACTAGGGTCTAGCAAAATTTGTTACCTAATAAGATCTTATTTAGAATAAGTATATTACTTATATTTATAAAATAGCTTAAATTTTACATTGTTTTTCTATGGTCATGTTTATATTTGAAGCTTAAAATACTCCTATAAAGGAGACAGAATAGATACTGACATCCCCATTTTACAGATAAACATCCAGAGATTTGTATAACTAAAAGGACTTACTAAAAACATGATTAGTAAGTGGCACAACTGTACGAGTTTTTGTGTTTTCCCTTCAATGTGAGAATGGTATATGAGAAACAAACTTTATTCCACTTATAACACAGAAGAACAATATTATAATATAGTTAAAACCATTCTTAGTACCACTTAGTTGTATTAAATTGAAAAAATCTTACTTTGTCTCTTCATTTCCCATTAGCTTTAGACATCCTTTTCTCTTTTTTCTTTTCTTTTCTTTTCTTTTCTCTCTTCTTTTTTCTTTTCTTTTCTTCTTCTCTTCCCTTCCTTTTGTTCCTTTTTTGAGAAACAAGTATCTTTAGTCAATGCTTAGATGTGAAAGGTAATACAGGAGACTTAAATTTAAATAAGCATTCTCTGAATGTTACCTAGTTTTACCACAATCTTAGTATTGTGTTTTCCTTAATCATTTATAAATAAATGTCCCTTGTTACTGACCTTAAACAGTGCTCTGTTGATTCAGATGTATCCTAATTCACAGTGATTTAGAATAGTCTGGTAGTAGGACAGTAATAATTGTTATAGTTATGAACTTCAAATAGGATTCTGTTAAAGTAGTTTCAGATATTTACTGAATAGAACAGCAGATGAGGAGAATAGGGAACCCTAGTGCACTATTAGTGGGAATGCAGACTGGTGCGGCCACTGTGGGAAACAGCATGGGATTTCCTCAAAAAACTAAAAATGGAATTGCCTTTTGACCCAGCAATTCCACTGCTGAGATTATACACTAAGAATCTTAGAACACCAAATTGAAAGAGCCGTGTACACCCCTATGTTCATGCCAGTGCTATCTATAATAGTCAAGTGCTGGAAACAGCTTAAGTGCCCATCAGTAAATGAGTGGATCAAAAAACTGTGGTACATTTACACAATGGAATACTACGCAGCAGAAATAAAGAAGGAATGCCTCCCTTTCTTGATAGCATGGATGGAACAGGTGTTATGTTAAGTGAAATAAGCCAAGCGGCAAAACGCAAATACTGTATGATGTCACCTATAATGAGAACCTAATAAACAAAACAAACAAATGAGAAAAATATAACCAGAGGCATGGAAATAAGGAACAAACTGACTGGGACCAGAGGGGAGGGGGGACAGGGGTTAAGGGAGGAAAGAAGGTAAGGGACTAAAGAACAAATATAAATGGACAACATGGTGGGAATTGATTGTGGGAGTACGGTGAGGGGTAGATGAGGCAGAGGAGAGCAACAGGGTGGGGGGTGGGACAACTGTAATAAACAACCAAAATTTCATGTGTATTTATATGTGCATATTAGAAAACAACTCTGAGATATAAAATAATGTATTAGCCATGAAAAAAAAGAAAAAATAGAACAGCAGTTTCTCTTCTCTTTATTTCTTAATGTGTAGGTTATTTTAAAAAGGAATAAAAATGATGTAACATATTTGAATTTGTCATACATGGGTTTAGTTAGTGAATATAATTACAAAAGAATGCAATTTATTTCCATTTTTTAAAAAAACAACATATGTCTTGGCATTCAAAATTCCTTCTTATTTATTCATTAAGATAATTTTTTGTTTTCCCGCTGGCTGGCATAGGACTGAGTGCGGACTGCAAAGCATCGCAGGTTCTATTTCCAGTCAGGGCACATGCCTGGGTTGCAGGCCATGGCCCCCAGCAACCACACATTGATGTTTCTCTCTCTCTCTCCCTCCCTTCTCTCTCTAAAAATAAATAAATAAAGTCTTTTAAAAAATCTAAAAAATGATAATTTTTTGTTTTCCATCATCACAAATTGTCACAAATCCCAAAAAGCTAGTAGACTAGCATTTCTAAATAACAAAATAGCACCAAGAGTTTTAGACACCTTGTATAAAAGCCAATTGTTTCCAATCACATAAACTCATATCCATGGCCTTTCTTTTTTAAATTGCACTTTAAAGTCTACGAAGACCTTTTGACACCTGTGCTTAAACAACGAGATAGGACAGCATTTCTTCAAGCATGGTGCCGCAGGTCTGATTCTTCAGAAACAGATTCTGAGATTGAGGTACGAGTTGTTCATTTGAAATCGATACTTGAGAAAGGAAGGAGTAAAACAGGATTGGGCAGAGAGGAAATCAAAATATAAAACAGTCCTGACAAAGCCTGGGGCACCCCTGTGGGAAAGTTTGGAGCAAATATTGTTGATCAGAGTTGACATATATTGAGTTGAAATGGCCAGACTTATTACCACTGCCTCTTCTGGAATCCCGGTTCAGGTTGCTCTGTGAGGATGTGACCCTCTGGTGAGCTGGCATCTGCAGACCTGACCTAGAAGGAGCTGACAGCTAGAGGCTGTCTGCTGGTCATGATCGTGGGAACAGGGCAACATGTCTTTCCTTGGAGGCAGATCTGCACAGCACATCTCTGTGTCCATGAGATGGCTTTCAGAGAAAGTCAGATGAATAGTAAACATTTTAATGTACAGAGGCAAACATTTATGCCATTTTTCATTAAAAACAATTCCACAAAAGAAAGAGTAAAACAAATAGGATATATTGCTGTCATTGAACTGGAAGATCAGTTCTTATTAAAAAATAGTTGAAACAGATTACTGATTTTTCTGTGAGGAATTTGAGAATCTAACTGATGAAATTCCCCTTTAATGTCTATAACTATGAATGCCTCAGACAGCTTGCTTCTTACATGACCCATCACATTGTAATCCAGTGTGAACTAACTTTCTGGTCCAGAGATTTGCTTAAAAAACAACAAAACACAAAAACCTGAGAAACAGGCTATCTACACCTACAAGTAGACAAATGTCAAAACACAAGTAACTGGGGCTGTTACTATCTTTACAAACTCCTGCTCTGAATCTTATTCCCATGGGTTAAAATGGTGTCTCTATAATAGCAAAGAAAAAAACAAAAGCCAGAAAGAAAGAAAACACTTTGCATTTTGTTTAGAAGACAAAGATATAATTGCCTACATACAATATCGAATGTTGTAAAAACAAAAAAAAATCTAGTAACGTGAACATTATATTTCCTTAAAAATAATGAGATAAAGAGATAGAGATGGGGAATATAGGATCTGAAACAGGAACGATTAACGTAACACTACAAAATTACATTTATTATTAATTATCAATCAACATATTTCAATATTTTATACTAGTAACTTTCCTATGAGATTGCATATTTTTATGCAAATTTTCTTTGATTAGGGGTGTGTGTGTATCTCTGTGTGTTTTTTTTACTCTTTCTTAAGATTCTATAATTTTAGGTTGAAATGCTGCATCAAAGTATAGGCTGTGACACCTAGATACAAAACACTGAGTGTTCTGTTTATGTTTGAGAGTTTAGATTATTAGAAAATTTAACTTTGAGCCCTGGCTGGTGTGGCTCAGTGGATTGAGCTCTGGCCTGTGACCCAAAGGGTCACTGGTGCAATTTCTAGTCAGGGCACATGCCTGGATTGCAGGCCAGGACCCCAGTAGGGGGCATGCAAGAGGCAACTACACATTGATGTTTCTCGCTCTCTATTTCTCCATCACTACACCTCTCTCTAAAAATAAATCAATAAAATCTTTAAAAAATAAACTTCAACTCTGGGATGTAAAAATTATCAGTCAGTTACTAAGAACTATCTCCCTTCCTATAAGCAAGATGGTATGCTAGTGGAAGGAGTGATCAGTTAGATGAGCTAGTGCCGGCCAAGTGCAGATGTTTCCATTTTAATTAAATTGGAAACTAAAATGGATTCTAAAAACTAAGGAGTTTGTTTAAAACCATACACACAAATACACACTTATAGTAAATGTAGCACAATAATTCCAAATTTGGAATATAAGCTTCTATAACCTAAATTTTCAACTCCTCTTAATCTGGGAGAGGACATTATGTCTCTCTACCTTAGTTTTCTTGCCTGTAAAATGTGAGTACAAATCTGATTGTTGTATAGGTTAGTTAAGGGCAAGTTCTTAAAAGAGACCTTGGGCTTATTCATCAACAATGTTCTATGAGATACTCTGATTCTGTTTTGTTGATTTCTGCTACTATTATTTTAATAATTTTCTTTTATATTTCTATTTGCATTCTACCTCTTCACAATAATGCTACATATCTATGAAAAACTAACTTTCCAATAAACAAAATTTTATTTTTTTTCATTTTTACTTTTATGTGCATTTGATACTTTGCAGTATAATGTTTTAGGATTCCTTTCTCTGAGATTCACTATTCACAAAGATGCACATATTGTCCTTCCTTCTTTCTAGTCTATTTTCAAGGCTGATTTAGTATTGGGTAAATTTTCCCTAAAATACATGTAATATTCTTGGAGCAATAAATTTTGATCATGCCCTACCTATTAATAAAGGTTTATGTTTTTATTTGTTTATTCACAGATGATTTTTGAATGAAAAATACATCACATAATTGAAATTATTTTTTAAAAATTTCCTGCAATATTTAAAATAAAATAAAATAAAATGATAATTTAATGTAACTTAAGAAACAACAATCAAAAAGAACCTATGCACCCCAATGTTCATAGCAGCACAATTTATAATGACCAAGTGTTGGAAGCAACCTAGGTGCCCATCAGTAAATGAATGGATAAAAAAACTATGGGACTTTCTTTCAGCAGAAAGAAAGAAGGAGCTCCTACCCTTTGCAACAGCATGGATAGAACTGAAAAGCATTATGCTAAGTGAAATAAACCAGGCAGTGAAAGACAAATACCATATGATCTCACTTTTAACAGGAACCTAATCAACAAAACAAACAAGTGAGCAAAATATAGCCAGAGACATTGAAATAAAGAACAGGTCGATAGTGTCCAGAGGGGAGAGGGGAGGGAATTTCAGGGGAAAAGGAGAAGGGTTTGCAGGAGCAAGTATAAAGGACACATGGACAAAAACTAGGGTGGGGTGGAAATGGGAGGGAGGTGGAGAGGGCTGGGGAGATGGGCTGGGATAGGAGTAAAAGACAGAAAACTGTACTTGAACAACAATTAAAATTAAAAAAAGTTAAAAAGAATTATTCAGTTTGTATTTACTATTTGGATTCTTCATTAGGCTAAGAAACAACTCAGTTTGGTTTCTCAGTATAAAATCTTTATTGTTTTTTGTGCATTTGATAACATAACAATAAAAATATTAATCTGTTCTTAAGGCATTAATTGTTTACAGGTGAAATTTTGAAATGTGACAATGGAAATCAAAAGAAAATGCCATGTACTCTCATAATAGTGAATGATGTGACAAGTACACTTATTAAAATAAGGGAAATGTTTTCACATTAAACATTACATAAAGAATCAGTTCTCTACTCTATAAACTTGAAATATCTAATAGTTTTATAATTAATTTTGCTGTAATATATTTTACTTATTTTATTCACTGACAAAATATCAAATTGATTGAAAACAGAAGAACTTTGAAACATTACATTAAATTCTTGATTTTTTTATAGTGTGAAAATTTAGACTAGTGGGAATAATGCCCATCATATTGATATGTGCTACAAACAGGTGGTTTGGTAGTTATCAAATGGGTCTGCTTTGTTTTGGCATTCCATTACCTTCGAGAGCTATTTATTGACTCATATATTCAACTACTATAAACATAATGCCTTATTTAGAAAATGTATTGTGATGGAAAAAAAGCACTAGTCAAAGAATGATTTATAGCTTGCAAGAGTTTTATCATATAATTCAGTGTATAAACACATTAACATATCAATATTAAACAAGGATATGTTGGAAATTTATGTATTACTTCCATATGCATTACTAAATGCTTTTTGGTTTATGTATTATACTATAAATCATATAAATAGATTTAAGCACATGCGTCCTTAAGTTTTCAAGCTATATATAAGCTACAGGTTACCTACTGTAAAATTTTTTTTGATCCTTCCCTAAGGATATGTTCATTGCTTTGAGAGAGAGAGACATCACTGTGAGGGAAACATTGGTTGTCACCCTCACATGCTCCCACTGGGGATTGAACCCACAACCTAAGTATGTGCCCTTATAGAACCAAACCTGCAACTTTTTTTTTTTTATGTGTGGGACAATGCTCCAAACAATGGAGCAACCAGGCCAAGGTATGTACTGTAAACTTCTTTTGCCATAAATATCTGTATGACATTCCTTGATCTTATGATGATTTATAAGAGAAAATACTTTAAAGGTAATTTTAATGTCATGCAGGATCATTCTTATTGTTTTAAAAATTAATGGTGTTATTTTAGCTCTTTCTCTTTTTCTTTCTTTCTTGTTTTTATTTCATAATTAAAATGTTTACCCATGTTCTCATATACAGGAGTACACAATGAAAAAGAGATTTTTAATTAAGACATTTATAGGCCTTGTATTTGGTAGGAACCCTGAGGATATTTTAATCTGCTCCTTTCTCTATGAGAATCAGATAGTTAAGGGGAGGCTAGGCCTTGTCATCCTGTAATAAACAGAATCAGATAGGGATAATAGCTAACCGGCCCCAGCCAAAGGAGGCTCATCCAGACTAATAGGATCTACATAAACATGATTTTGTAATTTTCTCTCTGAACAATGGATTAATTTCTGCTTGCCTACAAGTAGTACTATGAGCATATTATTTCTTCTGACTGAAATATGACACTTATGTCATTTAATTATCACATCCATTTGTCATTCATCAGGGAAGAAAGTAATTGATAACAGCTGTTGTAAACAGTCTGCATTTGACCTTTAGTTCACCAAGATTTTTTGTTGTTGTTTTAAGTTCTGGAAAAGTAGCAAATGTAGAATATCTAGTACAGTTTTGCCCTAAATATGCATCATAGCCTACTTTGTTTACCAGACTTTTTAGGTGATATTTTTCAACATTAAAGTCTGCAAAGAACTGGTATATACTGAAAGTCTATCACGTGTGGAACAGTTTTGAGGTGAAAGGGAGTTAAGCAATGACACATCTATTTGACATAAATGAAATATATGATTAATCATAATTATTACACATTTGGTATTCACATTTTGTTTTTTATACTTTTGTTGTCCCACTTGTCAAAATCATGTCCCTAGAACTTAAAAAATATTTTTAACTGTTTAAATGTAGACTTTCAGAGGGGTTGCAAAAGTAGTATGGAAATTGTATACCTTTCATAGCCAGGAAATTAACTGCTCTGTAAATGTACTAAAACATGTTACATAAAATATTATATTATTTAATTTAAGTAATATTTAGTTAAGACTACAGTGTGTTTCATAGTGTATTTGCATGGAATTTTCTTGTATGTCAATATTGCTTTGCATAATTTATCTCTAAATCACAGAGATTGACCAATGCCTCCAAACTGAAAAGGTGAAATGGTAAATTAATGGCAAGAAAGTAACAAAAATCTATGGGTAAGAACGACTTTGTAAATGCTCATATAAATAGTCACGTTGATGTGGAGTATGGATTCTGCTGATAGACAGAAAAGTAGCAGAATCTCTCAGGGCTTTGCCAATATACCTCAGATCCACTTACCATTTCAATGTCCGTCAGCCTGAATTCTGGTGGTCAACACCTACATCACAGTCATTGTCACCTTGGGCTTGCTCTATGAACATGCTTCCTATAAGCATACCAGTTGGAATTTGCTAAGATTTAATGTCCCTTCAGAGATAGCTCTTAACCAATCAATGACTGATTATATACATATGCATATATGTGTGTGTGTAAATATAGATAAAAAATAGTTTTATATAAGTATAAAACTATAATTATTCCAGCTCCCTTACCCCATGATCAATTTGAAGCAAGTGCTTTATACTATTTCCACAATTTTTCTAAGAGTTTAAGCTCAGTCACTCAGTGCAATAACAGCTGGGTCAGTGACTCTCCCCTTATTGGCTGCTTGCACTTTCTTTCTCGTTTCCTTTCTGCTTTCAATGTCCCTTCTACCTTTCACATTGAAGACTTGTGCTCAATCCTTCTCTCAGTGTCTGTTTGTTAGGAGTACAGAGAGGATTAATTAAGACAAAACATATAACTAATGATTATTTTAAATCTATGATCCATGGAATTTTTTGCTAAGTTAAAAGAGTTAGCTTTCTGTGTTTTGATGTGATATACATCTCTTTTCCCAACAATGGATTTTTCTGAGAATTTCGTTTAACGTAATGAATTTATTTTTTTCCAAGAAAACCAACATTTTCTGATATAATTATGAAATATTGGATCTTGATATAAAGCTCTTGATGTTTTCTGATTTAGTAGAAATGGTATGAAAGAAAAGATTCTGATGGATATGAAATTGTGATACAATTGAAGCTATTTCTCACCTAACCAGAGACCCACTGATGACTTTATAGTCAATATAATGCCTGCCAATGATAGGAAACAACTATATGTACTAATTTTAGTTATATCATATTCTAATTTCACAGTACAAAAATTGTGATGACTCATTTTCTTTATAGTTACCTAAAATATTTTTCCACTTGCGAGCTTATCCTCATTAAATGGATATTAAGTGTCAAAATTATTGAGCAAAATAGGGTAAAGGTAACATTGCAATGTTTTTTAACCATAATTATAAAATAATGAAAACAACAGGTATGGCTATTTAGGTATTTATGACTCCTTAAGAGGGAGTGCTTCTTATGACTTGTAATAGGAATCATAGAAAGAGTCTTTATTCAACCCCTTTCCCAATCCTATAATTTCTTTTCTTTGTTGGAGATCATTCTTGTTTTGAGAAGCAAACATATCTCTTGGGAAAGTTTACCACCAACAACAACATTCAGGACAGAGGGATTTATTTCTATTGTAACTCATTAATATGCGATCTTTAAAAATATATTGTCATTCCCTACATAATATCAATGCACATACTTTTTAGAGTATAAATGTTATATTTGGTATAAAATGAATTGTGAACTGGTTATGAGTGTCTCTACTTACCTATCATTTGTGTCTCTTCCTTATTATTCAATATGTGAGATTTGAACTATTATTTTCCGTACTAATACACAAAAACTTTCCCTTGGCTTCTCACAATAGCCAGCTTTTCAAAATTATTTATAAATAGATTAAACTCATGTAAAGTAAATTTAAATAGTCCACATTTCCTGTCCCTTGTATAATCAAACTTTCAACAGTGTGGACTCAACAGCAATGTGATTAGAATATGTTCTTATGTATTCTCAGAAATGGAAGGGATTTTATAATGTTTATTTTCAGTCTTTATTTAACATTCTACCTTTGTAAACAGGATGTATTCTTAGCGTTGATAAATGGGCTACTGGATTTTAAAAATTCTACTGTCATACTCTCCTGAATGGCTATTGCTTAATTTATGGTAACCTGCCACTCCTTATCTAACAGCTTTGCATTCAGTGTTTCACTTAATGGACTCCATTTAGCTCAGGAAATTTACGTTTCACATTATCGTGGGCTTTGTTTCTCTGGTAAATCAGCATGGAATATCATAAAAGAGAGGGAGAAGAAAGAAAATTCAAATACGAAATGTACTCACCGTCCTAAAAGAGATTACTGGTTTTATTTCCCATCCCATAATGAATAAAATGGCTAATATTGTCTTAACTTTGGAAGCACCCTTAGTATACTTTAAATAATGAAAGGGAAATGATTTATGATGATGCATTTTATGCTATTACATTTGGACATGTATAAATGATGTGCAGCATTTCTATAATGCATCAATTTACCCATTTTATCTAAAGGTACAGTACCTCTCTCTTTTTGGCAGACTATGTACTTCTGCTGTATAAAAACTATTTCAAGCCATATGCAGAAAAAATATCCTCAATTTGCATTGAAATGTAAGTATAACACGAAAAATATAGATTTGATGTTATTTAATTAAGTAAAGCCTCTGTTATAGAAATATGCTTCATATAAATATTTGATAAACATGTAGAAAAATAAGTTTTGTTTATATGAGATACTTTTCATAAATTATTATGCACATTCTAATTTCATTTTCATATTATATTATTTCATATTAACTCATTCTTAGCAGTTCAATCCAAAAACTGACTTCAAGGATAGCTCTTTAGTAAAGTTTAAGCAAAATGTCTTAAAAGTCCAGGTTATTCTTCATATTACTAGAACAATAATAATTGCAGCATACATGACTGCAGTATACATTGCACTGGGGCCTCACGATATAAACTAGACACAAGTTAGCATGATAGGGAGGCAGCTAGGGAATAGTCATACCCATGACAACCAGGCAGTTTTAGTCTGTTATTGCATTCAGTAAAAAGACTATTCTTAGGGGCATTCCAGGGATAGTGAGGATCACCACCACACCATAAGAAGAAATTTGGCTTAATTATTCTCAATACAAAAAAGTAATGGTAACTCTGTGAGATGACAGAAGTATTAGCGAACCATATGGTTGTTTTGTTTTGCCTTTGTGTATTGTTTTTCTTATGAAATGAACTTTGGGAATGCTAATAATTTACTGATTATAAAAATAAAATTTTTTTCTGTCTATTAAATGGTTCAAAAAGTTGTTTTCATTCAGAATTCCACTTAATGTACTTTAATTACATTAGTCTCATCAATATAGCTTTAAGTTACAATTATAACCAAATATGGTGAATGAATTTTGACAATCCTCTGAAGCTACCATTCTGTTTTGGAAATTTGTTTCTCACGAGAGAGTATTTGGAGAGTATATAGAAGATATATAATTACTTAAAGCGAAGAACAAATGGGTGGGTAATTAGGTTTGCAAGAATATTATGGAGACCAGATGCAGGGCTATAGTTTGTGCTAATAGGAAGTAGAAAATGCAGAAGTCTGTGCTGGATTCATTCATTCATTCATTTATTTCTTTGTCTTTCAGTTCTCTACTCCATTCTCCTTTCTGCAATGGGATTATAAAGGTTTTAGATTTATTGCTTGAGGTGTCTACTTACCCCTGACTTGTGGATTGCTCTAGTTTATCCTTCTACACTCTGGGATAGTCTTTCGGATTTAGCATCGAGGATTAACTGACTAGAATGTCTATATCTTCTCTCATAACATCGTTCAAAATAATGTAGTCAGATTTTGTCATCTTGTGGATTGATTTCTCTTAATTTGGTTCAGTATTCCCAGTCCATGCAGCTATGTTTTAGTTAGTTCAAGTCATGGGTTGCAGATAAATCTGGATCTGAAGAATAGGTGTTATTTTTCCAGGTAGACATAATGGCCGAAGTTACCTGGTGACTTTTTTAATAGAGTAGATTGTCAATTGATACACAGTAAATCTATAACATTGTAACAAAATTGTATCACTTTGACATAACAGAATTAATTGGTATGTAATGAAAAGAAGCTTTTTACAAACAGGAAGTAAGCTTGGGAAGAGAGTTGCAGACTGAGCCACTTTGTATAGAAATGGAGGTATCACTCAGAGAATGGAAGCAAGAGCCCAGAAAACAGAGTCAGAAGGCAAAGAGATCACCAAGAAAGCACTGATAAGCCCTAATCAAGGAAGTAGGAACATGATCCTGGCTGGACGTTTGAATTGCTATAAACCAGTGACTATAACGTGCTTTCAATTTCCCCATTTTTGGACTTAATGTGTTGTGTGCTGAATTCCCCTCATAATCCATATGTTGAAGTCCTATCTGTCCTCCAATTGGACTACATTTGGAGAGAAGGTCTTTAAGGAGGTAATCAGGGTTAAATGAAATCAGGAGGGTGGGGCTCTGATCCAATAGAACTGACCTCCTTATAGGAAGAGGAAGAGACACCAGAGCTGTGCATGCAAAGAGAATAGGCCCTGTGAGGACACTGTGAGAAAGAGGCTGTCTATAGGCCAGGATGAGAGGTCTCACCAGAAACCAGGGAGAAACAAGTGTGATCCCCTAAGGAGGAGTCAGAGTAACACCATTACTGAGAGAGAACCAGGAGCCAGGGGCCAGGAGCCAAGGAATGAGGACAGATTCTAAAAGTTGGCAAAGGCAAGCGACCATCCCCTGGAGTCACCAGGAGAACAGCAGGCCTGCTGACACCATCACTGTAGCCAGGTACAAACTCCTGGGAGAGAGCACTGAGTTGGCTTTGCTTAAGTCACCTGGCACCTTCTGACTAATCGGGGGCAAGGAGCTGAAGATCTATAGTGGGAAGCAACTATTTATTTCAGGGCCACACAACTTGGTGGTTTCCACAAAAGGAAGATGAGTAAACTGAGGCTCTGAGAAGAATAAAATGTTCAATGAATCACTAAAGACCAATGGTAAAGGTACTATGAAGTTCAAGAAAATCAACCAGGGAATCTTCCCTCAAGTTGTCTGAAATTCAACTGTACCAAAATTTCTAATTTCACATTTTATTTGCCATTTTGATATCAACTAGAATATCACTTCCCAGTATTAGGTCCACATTGTACAATAAAAACAATCTTTGTTTTCTTTGAGGGTCATGAAATAAAATACTTTCCTATCAAAAAAGAAAGAAAGAAACCAACCTTTCTGGCACCCTGATCTTGGGCTCCCAGCTTACAGAATTGTGAAAAAATAAATTTCTGTTGTTTAAGCCACTCAGTTTGTGAGATTCTATTATGGAAGCCCTAGGAGTTTAATACAGAGTATATATGGCTGTTATTCTATGCAAGTCACATCATTGCATGTTGGCTGTAGGAATGGTAGATGCCTTGTCTTTTTACTCTACCAGAGGAACTACCCCTGAGGGGTCTATTCCACGTGAGGAGCTGACAGAGATCACTAGCATCTCAGCTGTGGGCACAGTCTTTGAGCGAATGGTGTAATGAGCTGAGATTGAAGTCTTTAGGGAAAGACAGTATATTTTACATATAAAATGAAGTGAGTTATTGCCAACAAGCAGGCTATGTATGGCAGGTTGTATTTTTCATTGATGGTAAAAACAAATTCTGCCATGCCACCTACTTTTCTACAATGTGACCTTTACAGTTCTATCAAGAGAGAGATCTGTGGAGAGATCTGTGTTCTGTCCCCTTCAATCTCGAACAGCCTTGTTACTTGTGTTTAACCAAGAGATGGTAGAATAAATGCTGCTGTATTTTGAGATAAAGTTGTAAAAGACAATGTAGATTCCACCTCGTTTGCCCATGTACTTTCTTTTAGAGTCCCAAGCTGCTATATATATATAAAAAAAATACAACTGTCTTGGTCCCAGACCATAGAGACAAGGCACTCTTTTTTCAAACTCTTTTACCATGGATTCTGGGAGAATAACAAATTATTTTGACTCACTACCTAATAATTTACTACAAAAGTTAGTAGCTTAAAATATAATCATTAGGAAGAGAAAGAGATTTTTATACAATATGAGGAAAAACAACTGCTTGTATATAGATACAAGGAAAAGAGTCATATGATTTTCAGTATGGATGACTGAGATAATTATATCATTACCAGAAGTAGAAAACTGGTGTAGGAGAATGTTGTTTTGATAATTGAATTTTAGAGACTGGAAGAGATGTAGAAGTTATTGTCTGATAGGATGAAAAAGAAATGGAGTCTGAAATTGAAAATAGTATTTGTCAGATAAATTTTAGAAGCCACAGGGTGGTTTCTTGAAATTCTGTTGAGACTACATGAAGAGAGAAGAAGAACAAGTATATTTATAGGATGATAAGAGAAAGGCAAGCTGTTGAAAATGGGAAAACAATAGAATTTGCATGTGTCTGAAAATAAGAAAATAGTTATAAGAAAGAGTAATCATCAGTGTCAAATAACATCTAAAGGACACTTTTATCTATTTTACTGGCTGATTGAAATAGCAATATGTAATGGTAAACTTTCACATATTGTTAAATGCATAGAAGTCCTGTAATGATGCAAGTAGAAGTAAATGATATCTTTTTGTGGCTTATTGAAATCAACATCAATAATATTGGTCACTTTTATAGGTACTGGTGATAAAAAGACAAAGAAAAACCTTTGAGGGATAGGCATATAATAGAAGAGAGTGATTTGAGTAAGCAAATTCAATAAATTACATAGGTGAGCTGATACATCTGTGTGAGTCTTACAGTAGGATACTTCTGAAATATAATTCAGACTGATGCATGAATCTGTTCAAGAGACATTATTGCTGGGAAATGGCCCATCAATTCAAAAGTGCTTATGAAACATTCAGGGTTACACTCAGCATACAGCCACTTGAGAGGGTAGACATGTAGCCAGAGTTTTCCAAACATCTCAAATAAGTCAGGAAATGAATCTGAGAGGCAAGCGAAGATTTGTGAAGGTTTGATTATCATCCATGTAGTTCTGATCATGATCCTTGCCCCAAGTGAGACAATTCATACTTTGGCCTTTTGATAGGGAATTTGTAGACCTGGGAAGTTTGCATTCTAATCAGATACACAACTGTGCTTTCCACTGTGTGTGGGGACCCGTGGTAAATGAGTAAAAGCCTTGACCTTCGTGAATGAAACTTTGCCTGTGTCTGTTGGTGTCTGTGCATCATGCACTCAACTTTAAACTCTATAAAACTTAAAGCTAACAGGGAAGGGAATTCCTGTTGAGCCAGATGTCAACCTAAGTTTTATCAAAAAAATAACTCGACCTGATTCTTGAAAGGTAAATAGCTGTTTGTCCTGTGAGATGGTAGATCTTTCTGACACAGTGTGAAGTTTGATTAAAATTCAGAAGTATCAATAACTTGACATTTCTGTGGTTTGAAAAATGTACAGTGTAACAATAGCATAAACAAAAGGGGTAACAGGAACATATCATTTTTTAACGTAAATGTTATTTGATCCAGGAGACCTTTGCAGTGATGAGATTATGTGGGAATACTCAATTCTGTTAGAAATTCCTTATCAGTCCCTACAGTTAAGTACCCATCTCCATGTTAACCATGAATACATATTAGTTAGAGGAAGGTTGTAACTACCGAAAGTTCAGGCTAACTAAATAGGATGATGTAAAGATTTTCCCTAGAATTGTTTTCAAATAAGATAGAGAACTATAGTAATAAAATTGCTTTAGTTTCTTTTTATGGAAAGAGAGCCAGACTAAGTATTATCTGTAATTCATCCTACCTTGCAGATTCTATGATTCCTTTTTTTTTTTGCATCTAATTGTAAGGTTAATGTTTACATAGCTAAATAAAACAAATATTTTACTTTTAAAAATAATTCTGGATTTTGATTTTTATACATGATTAGGCATGTCCTTGATTTTTTTTCCTGAAAATATATAAAATAAAAGTACTTCTAAAATGTAAATAAATGCTAGCTGGAAGCCATCTAGTGAAAGCTTATAAACTATTATTAGGAAAACCCAACCTATTAAAAATATAATGAAAGGTGACATATATTTAAAAAATAAGGTATCCCCTATCTTAACTGAGTTAGGAGACTATGTCTTATAGGCAAATTACCTTCTGTTGTAGAGACTTAAAATCTCTTTGCATGAGGTTTTCTTTTGCTTATGGCTTTGTTTTTAGTTAATTCACTATTTGATCACTTGACTGTGAAATCATACAATCTGTGCTGAAATGGGTAATCAAGCCTGTTTTACCAAATATATTTCTCATGTTCCTAGGTTAATGGTATGAAGTGATTTGTGTTTATTATTCTATCTAAAAGTTTTTTTATAACCTAGCCTAAGTATAGAGATATGTTGATTTAAAATACACTTATTCTGAGGGGAAGGAAAAACTGAATAGTGAACTAAGTAACAGAAAAATAAAAGTTTGAAAATATAATCCATTCTAATATTTCTCATAGTGTAGAAATGCCTTTCTACATGCCAAGAAGACTGTTCTTTCATGTCCAAATTCTTCCAGCAGTGGTAAACTCCCTATGCTGTATCTATGCATCCTTTTTTTGGACAATGCTAACTTATGCAGGACTTCCTCCAAATAAGCTGCAATCTGCTTGCCTGTAACTTCCAACCATTGATCCTGTTCTTCAGAGAAATGCAAAGACTAACCTTCTCCTTAAAGGGTCATGATACAGAGAAAATATTTTGTTTTAATTACTATTTTCTTTTTGCCAAGTTCAACTTTATTTCCTTTTTTATAGGAAATTGATTTGTGCATAATTGTACAATTTATGTTTCCCGAGATACTTTTCTCTTCCTTTACCCTTTTTCTCCTCTATAATACATTTTTGCATGTTATCATTTACTATATTTGATTGTGTTCAGTTACAAGATTGGTTTAATATTTTACATACATGTGAAGTGAAAACAATTATACATACATACTTATACACACATATACAATTGTCTATCATCTATATATCATTTATATCCACATATACATATCAGAATATCTTTGCTAGTATGTAATTTCTTCTCTTTTATTATCCTTCTATTTCAATGATCTTATATTTTGCAAATAGCTCACTACTTTGGTCAACTTTTCAGGAAAAAATCCTTTATGAAAACCGTGTTAAGGAAGGACAAAGATGCTGTAAGAAAGTAGAACATTCATCATAAAAATTATGGAATTTTTCAGGCTATATTAACTCTGTGTAATAAGTAATTGTCTCTATACCCACCTTGTCCAAATTTGTTTCCTACCTCTACCTCAAATTACCTATATACTTGCAAACAAGAGGGCTATGTGCAAAAACTGAAAGAACTATTATGAAATGCACCTATTGCATGCTAAAGGGTAAAGGGATTACCCTTCATTTTCTGTGGATTCCAATCTCTGGAAACCAAAGTGGGGTTCTTTTGTTTTTGTTTTGTTTTTGTTTTTAACTAAAAAGGGAATTCAACAAATGGGATTGGTGAAGAGAACCTAATAGAGGGAGCTGAGAGAAATTGTTGATAAACTGAGGCACCTGGGCCAAGATCAGATAAGTTTTTACTTTTATTTTTTAATGTAATAGCTATTCTGATTTTGCTGAAGATATGGCCATTTATTAGGAAATTCTAGAAAATAAGAATTAAATAGTGTTTAATGTTTCCAAGAAATAGGTTAGGAAATTAAGTTAGTGGAACAAAGGTAAGACCTCTAATATGACCTTATCTTGTATCCATTTACTTAAAATTAGTGAATTATCCTCATTACAGTTGTGATATTGGCAGATATAATGTTTCCCTCTTTCTGTTATATCTCTTATTATCACAGTAAATGTATAGCTGTGACCTAGAAGGCTCTTCTACATTTCATGGCATATCTAATTGCCCATTCACAAGTTCTTCCTGGATTTATTCAGCTACAAATATTTGCCAAGGGTGTAATATGAAGGATACTGCTCTAGGATGCTGGCTATGATATCACTAGTTTTCTACTTAAAAGCTTGACTTGCAATGGAGAAAGTAGGAATGTGAAGCATCTGTCATACATGATTAAAACAAAAGAGACTGAGAAAATAATAGAGTTTTTCATTAGTTTCTCAGGGGAGACCTCAAGAAAGTGAATTTAAGCTCAAGATGAAAAAAAAGAGAAGGAATTAATCATAAAAATGGTGAAAACATATCCGAGGAATAATTCTTTGTGTGTCCAAATTATTTTATTAAGAGAAACATGATTTCTGATAAAGAAAGGTGTTTGAGAGTGAATAAAATAAGGTTTAAGATAATAGGCAGTGGTAAAATCATATAATGAACCATGGTGTGAAGTGTGATTTGATTTTAAGTACAGGTACAATGACAAAGCAATGAAAGGTTTCAGTTAGTAGGGAGTGACGTGACATGATTGAGATATGAGAAGGTTGGTTTCATTATTGTCTAATGTTAGATGATAGGGGAACAAAAGTAGAAGTTAAGAGAAAGGTTATTTTGTGTAATGATCCCTGATAAAAGTCATGGATGAAGCAGACAGCAGTGATGATGAGAAAAAGGAGGTAGAACTTGAATTATACTTTAAAATAGGATCAGAGCAGAAATACTATTTTGACATTGCTGACTTATGTAGAATTTCATTCTAATGAACCAAAACCTACCTCATTAGAACTGTCAACCATTGATTCTTTTCTTTGGCAATAAGCAAAATAGGACCTAATCTTTCACCTCACTCCACCATGTATCATGAAAGTTTATGGTAGATTTATTTAAACTCATGATACAGAAAAATACTACTTTGTTTTCTAATGAGTATGTGGTTAGATGAAGCAAGGACTCATGGATAATTCAGTTATGGGGTTTCTTGCATCAATAGATAGTGATAATATTTAACTTGATGGGGGAGACATAAAGTATGAAGTATGTGGTTAGAAAAATCAAAATTTCTGTTTTATATATGTTAATATATACCTTTATTGTGATTTCCGGAAAGACATCTGATTGGAAATGGCAAGTAGTTCTTTGGATATTCAAGTTTTGAGCTCAAAGGAAAGATTTTGATTAAGGATAAGAATTTAGAAGTCATCTACATAAAGGTAGTATTTAAACAATTGGAAAAGGATGACATTCCTTGGTGAGAGCTTGTGGTGGGAGAGATAAATTCTCAGGGACAGCCTCTGAGAAACCCAACCTTTTCAGGAAGAACCAATAAAAAAACCCCTAAAACATTATTTGTGTTAGAAGGATATTCCTAGGTATGACAAAAATATAAAACATCATTTCTGAGCCAGCCTCATCTAGCTATTTCTTCATTGTCTACTTTAACATTGGTTCCTTAATCTAGTAAAAATGTATGTTAAATACTCTAGTTTGAAAACCCTCCTGGGATAAGCTGACTGTCTTTTTAACCAGCATTTATTTTATCTCAAATGATGAAGAACATGCTGGGAGATCAGCCTGACAATTTCTGAACCAGCTAAGAATCTTGGGAAGTAGGAAAGAATCTTGTTGGTATCTCACCATCACATAGCAAATTTGGAAGAAGAAATGGAGATACTAATTATTATTGTAGCACTGGGTTTAACATTCATTTATTTTATTATCTCATAATTTTGTTGGCTTATTTCTCCACCTGAAAACATCAGGTAAAATGTATTTTGCTGAAATAAAATAATATGGAAAGCAGGTCATCTTCTATTAGGATATTTTATACTCTTCTGATTCTTTAATAGATACTAATTTCATGCTCTAAATTCAGAGATGATAGTTTTCTGTGAAACTAGTCTGAAACTATTCCAATTAAGTTACAAGATGAAAAAGAAGGTTGAAAATTTTGTTCTGGAGATATCAATGTATGTTACTGTTATCTGAGAAATGATATATTTCATTCTCTGAAAATTATTTTCTTTTTATAGCTATTCAGTACCTTGGACACACTAAGTATACAACTTTTCAAATTATTGAAATTTACAAATTATTCTCTTTTTATACCTGTTCAGTACCTTGGACTTACATAGCTTTCTTTTTTATAGAATTGGGTTATTTGAATAAATGTAGGCATCAAATTAATCTAAAAATCAAATGGATCAGATTTTTAAAAAATTTAAAAGATTTTATTTATTTCTTTTTAGAGGGAGGGAGGGGAAGGAAGGGAGAGAAGGAGAGAAACATCAGTGTGTGGTTGCCTTGTGTGCACCCACACAGAGGACCTGGCCTTCAACCCAGGCATGTGCCCTGACTGGGAATTGAACTAGTGACCCTTTGGTTTGCAGTCCGGCACTCAATTGACTAAGCCACAGCAGTAAGGGATCAAATTGATACAATTTAAATCTGCATTTATTCTGTAAGGAATAATAAAATAATAACATATAGTAAAAATGAAAGCAACACATTCAACAATGTTAACATTAACAATATACAACATAAACAGAAAACTTCAAACATGCTTTTACTTTTTTAAGAAAGCAATATGGAATAAGCCTCAATGCTGTTTAGATACAATAAAAAGTCAAGAATATTGTTTGTAAACCAGTTTTTCTAAACAAAATTTTACATTGTAAAATTTGAGCTATTTTACTTTAATAGCTAACATTGTTTAGAATAAAATCTACTGTGTAAAAAATATGTTGTTCAATAAATAGTAATTCATTGATACAACATTATAGACTACAAACAAAAAGGTAAATGGTCTTATTTTAAGATAAGAAAAAGTGTACTCCAAAATTCTTCAGTGCTGTTCTTGTATTTGAAAACTTTTAAAATTCTGTAGCGTGAGTAGATTATGTTGTAATTAGAAGAGACTAGAGCAGAGTTACTGACTATTGCAGATGTACCTCTGATTTTAGCTATTTATTGTGGGAGCATAAAATGTTGAAATTCACACTCAACTAAATTTATATTTATGTTGTCCTTAGTGAAGGAGCAATTGAGGGAGACAGGGAGAAACTACCATAAAGAAAATTTAGAAAGAAGTGAAGGAGATACTGATTATTATTATAGCACTGAATTTAAATTAAGTTATTATAGTTTTCTTGCTTTGTTTCTCCACTTAGGGATTTGAAGATCTCCAGTTTTTACTATCCCCTTCCTTAATTAATTCTTATAGAAGGTATTCTCCAAAATAGAGAACTAAATACGTTCAGGTAAGCAAAAAACAGAAACTCTATCTTTGGTAAAAGTACACTAAACATATTAAAGGAAATGTTTTTAGGCAGAAAGAGAATGGTTCCAAATAAAAGCACATTAAAATAAGAAGGAATAAAGAGCACAGGAAAGGGTGACTGTCCAGACAATAATAATATCTTGTGCAAATATATGTAGAATTATAATGGATAAGAAGTAAAAAAGGGGGTGTGGCAAAGGAATTAAAGTGCAATGAGACTCATAATATGGTGTAGTGACAAAGGTAGTCAGTATAATTGTATTGTCATGCATGTATAGTGTAATCTGTAATGCAATCTCAAAATGATGAGCAAATTACTAATAGTGAAATAAGATAATAAAATTACTTGATTAATCCAAAATATGGGGGAGAAGAAATTGTTTATACACACATGCACACACACACAACACAAATATAATATATTAGTAAAAAAGATTCATCCAGGCAATATAAACATTGTCTACAAACAAATATGAGAAAAAGTAGGCTACATTCAACACATCAGGTGAAAACTGGATTATTTGCTCTCAGGTCATGATATACTTGAAATGAGACTAGCAAATTCTAATTCATTATACATATGTAACTTCTAGAAACATAGAAAAATAGAGACTTTTTGTTTCCTTTTCCCCCCTAAATTTCCTTTACATAATCTTTCAGAAACTGGTGCACTAGGAGTTTTTTTCAAATTAAATATATTGAATTGACAAAATTAGATTTTGCTGTATTTTATCAAAACAATTGATTATATTTTATCTAAAATGAATCATGAGTGACATAAATTAATATATATTATTATATAGATGCCTAATACATATAGTCATATCATAAAAAAGAGAGTAGGAAGAAAAGGGAAAGTTATAAACAGAAATCAAATATTTTTGAAGATTTTGTGAACAGAAAGAGTATGTCAAATTTTCAAAATTACAGATGTTCCTGAACTCCTCAAATATACTAAAAGATTAATTACAATGAATTTTAATGTTAATTATATCATCAATTAATTTTAATTGAGGATATAACCTAGGATATTAAAATTATTATTCAATGATTTAAAATTAAATCAAAATTAAATCAAAATTGTTTTTAAAAATTAAATATACTTACATTCAATATGCTCCTATTATCTCTGGAATTAAAGTGTAAGTTTTAGGAAAAACAAATTTGTAAAACAAAAAGAAATAGGTTGGAGAGTAAAGAACCGCTGAAGATGCCATGTGTGTATTTGAAGATAGCTATAAATGTGCTTTTCTAAGTAATCTTTTTTCCACTTAGTGAAGCATGCCAGATTATCATGTAGTTATTTTTGTATTTTTCAATGTCCTGATTAAAAGACAGAGGGAATAATTCCAATTATAACTCATTAGCAATAAAATGGGAAAGCCAGATGGTGTATTTATAGAAATAACTGGCTCAGTTATTGTCCTTCACACTCTTGACTTATAGAGTTCTACCCTTTAGGAATGTGACACATGCCCCTTTGCTATCCATAGTAAAACAACTCTTAGATATAAATAAGGATGAGTCCAAATACCCAGTTAAAGTAGTAGGCAAATCTATGGAGACAATAAAAAGATCAGTAGTTTCAGGGGGTTGTTGGTGGGGAGATGAATAGGCAGAGCACAGAGGACTTTTAGGGCAGTGAGAAGACTTTGTATCATATTATAATGACAAATATATGCCATTAGATATTTGTTCAAACTCACAGAATGGATAACACTGAGTGAACCCTAAGGGAAGTTATGGAATTTTTACCTGAACTATATTTTCTCTAACATGTGCTGCATTATTTTAAAATATACACTTAGCTTCATTATTTCAGAAAAAAATCCTCATCATATATGTCATACATATAAAAACCCTGTATTTTTTTTTTCATTCTATGTCTTTTATACTTGGTAAACCCAAAATTTATGTGTTATTTTTTCAATATTACCAATCTTTATTTAAAATTGCTCTAATTCTGTTACCTTTTGTTAGTTTTTCACATTAATACTTATGTCATTTGTCATGGAATCAACTGGATGCTCCCTAATATTTGCAGAGATCTCCTGTGGATAAAGGAGAACTGTTCTCCTAGGCTTCATGGTTTGCTACCTCACAGGGAACTTTATTGTTCAATCGAGTCTGTTTATCACATACTGCTATGGCTCCTCCCTGTCTTTAACTTTCAGTGTATTTATTATTTATTTATTTATTTATTTATTTATTTATTTATTGTTGTTCAAGTACATTTGTTTCCATTTTCACTCCACCACGTCCCCACACCCCACTCACCCCTGACTCCCACCCTGGATCCTACCCCTCTTTGGTTTTGTCCATGTGTGCTCTGTACATGTCCCTTGATGACCCTTCTCCCTTTCCCCCCATTATGCCCTCCCATCACTTGACTTGTTTCACTTATCATAATGTTCTCCAGATCCATCCATGCTGTCACAAAGAGTAGGAGCTCCTTCTTCCTTTCTGCTGCATAGAATTCCATTGTGTAAATGTACCACAGTTTTTTAATCTAATCATTTACTGATGGGCACCTAGGTTGCTTCCAGCACTTGGATATTATAAATTGTGTTGCTATGAACATTGGGTGCATAACTTCTTTTGAATTTGTGTTTCAAGATCTGTAGGGTACAGTCCTAACAATGGGACAAAAGGCTGGGTCAAAAGGCGATTCCATTCTTAGTTTTCTGAGGAAACTCCATACTATTTTCCACAGTGGCTTCACTAGTCTGCATTTCCACCAACAGTGCACTAGGGTTCCCTCTTCTCCAAAACCTCTCCAACACTTGTTTGTTGATTTGTTTATATGATGGTCATTCCTACTGGTATGAAGTGGTATCTCATTGTGGTTTTAATTTGCATCTCTCTGATGCCTAAATGATGTTGAGTATCTTTCCAGATGTCTCTGGGCCCTCTGTATGTCTTCCTTGGAGAAGTGTCTATTCATGTATTTTGTCCATTTTTTAACTGGGTTGTCTTCCTGGAGTGGAGTCATGTGAGTTCTTTATATATTTTGGAGATCAGACCCTTGTGCAAGGTATCATCTGCAAATATGTTTTCCCATACATTTGGTTCTCTTTTGACTTCAATGCTCTTTTCTTCAGCTCTGCAGAAGCTTTTTGTTGTGATGAGATCTCATTTGTTTTTCTTTACTTTGTGTCTCTTGCTCATGGGGACATATTGGTAAAAATATTGCTGCATGGAATACCTGAGATTTTCCTGCCTATGTTGTCCTCTGGGACTTTTATGGTGGCACAGCTTATATTTAAGTCTTTTATCCACCTTGAATTTATTTTTGTGTATGGTTAAGTTGGTGGTCGAGTTTCATTTTTTTGCATGTACTTGTCCAGATCTCCCAACACCATTTGTTGAAGAGGCTATTTTTACTCCATTTTATGCTTCTGCCTCCTTTGTCAAATATTAATTGACTGTAAAAACTTGGGTTTATTTCTCGGCTCTCTATTCTGTTCCATTGGTCCATGTGTCTGTTCTTATTCCAGTACTGTCCTGTTTTGATTACAGTGGCCTTGTAATACAGTTTGGTATCTGGTATTGTGATCCCTTCTATTGTGTTCTTCTTTCTGAAAATTGCTGTGGCTTTTAGGGGTCTTTATCTCTTTGCTTAACTGAATGGGGCATCATTTCCAAGAGTGTTCTGCCACCAGACCTGGTGGCCTTTGCATTCTACACTCACCCTGCCCTCTTCCTCAAGTAGCTTATATTTTTATATCTTCATTACTGTTTACTCTTCCCTGAAGATTTTCATTACCTCTGCATGTCTAAATTTTTGAAAATTAATACTATTTTTTAGGAGTGAACATTGTAGTTTACATTTTTCCCATTTGGTTCACTTTCTATATAATATAGTTTCAAACAACAAAGATAACTGTTTTGTAGTAATCAGTCTTAAACACAACTACCTTGACTGTACTAAACATATAAAATATATTTTGAAAAACAACATTATTGAGGAAAATATTATTCATGGATAAAATTACCTGAAATTATAATGAAAATTTTAACATTTCAGTGTAAATAATCAATTACAATGAAAACAAATGACACTGCAGGGAAAAATTTGATAACTATAAGAACAAGATAAATTGATTCAGGGGAAAAAGAAGAACCTAACAATGTATGAAGTAAGAAAAGTAATTTGAATAACATTATTTCCAAATAAGACTCAAATCACTGGGAATTATGAATAGAAGAATTAAGATACAATTATTAAATATAAGCAGTAAGATAATTCTACACACAGATCATGTAATCTTCCTTAGCTGAAGAATTAAAAATTGCATTACACATTTTATATGACAATATTAAATTAGACTTATGAAAATTTTCAAAACTGATAATGGGACTATTTTTGAAATTTGAAATTATGTTTTAAATAATTAGATTGCTCATAAAATTTTATTTTTTGCCTAGTGAAAAGTTGGGAGATTACTGAATATAGAACAAAAGTGGTGTGTATGCTATTAACTTGGTTACATTCTCTTTAGTGAATTCAACGGAAAAATTGTCAATGCATCTTAAACATATCACTGCCCTTTATTCTGGTGCATCTCCATTGACACATTGCATTTTAATTTATTGGTTAACATTCTCTACTGAAGTATAGAAATATGTGTGTGCTTACAGTGACTTCCACTATGAAAAATTATGTCATATTGTGTTATTGAAATATTATTTATTAAATACTCATTAAATAGCAAAAAATATTTACTAGCTGATAATTTTAGAGTGTTCTAGTTCATACTAGGACATGGAAGCCTTCCTGAATGACTTTCGTAATATTAATTATTATTGCCATACAATATTATGATCAATAAACATTTTTATTTGAAAATAGAGTATACATAGGTTTTCTGAGCAACATAGAATACAAGTGTGTCTATCAGTATTTTTATTTGTTTTGTTCTCTGAGTAACTAATATTCTGAAAAATCAGGGATTATTTCTCTAATTTAATCTGTTGCATAAATTTAAAAAGATCCAATGAAAGCAGATCTTTAATTAGTAACAACCATTTTTCAACCAACTTGAAAATATGCATTTTTAATTCAGATTTTTCTCAGAGTAAATGAAACATTCCTCAACTAATTTTAATTGTATTATTTGAAGTTCCTAAGATGCTAAAATGTCACTACTGAAAGAAATTTAACATGCTTCTGTCAACTCAAAGGAAAAAAATTTGGGATTAGCCCAGGGATGTGAGAATGATTTACATAATTTAATATATTAACAGATTAAAAGATCACATTAGTATATGTTAGAAATATTTTATTAAAATTTAGTATCTATTGATGATAAATACTTTTAACACACTAAAATACAGAAAACTTCCTTGTCTTTATGATATATACTCTAAAATGTAAATAGAAAGTATTAGGTAATAATAATATTTCATTCTGTGTAAATTAACCTTCTTAGAAAAAGTTTTAAAATTATGAAAATTTAATTTGATATGAAAATATCAAAGTTATTTAAATTGAATAGGTTGAAATCATATATATTTTTGAAATCCAATTAATAATAAATGTTATTTTATGTTCTCTTTTTGATGCATTTGTGTCACATGTAAAAATGTAAATGGGATTTTAAGAGTTTGTGACTCCTACTCATTTTGGTGTTACATGACCATTTATATTCATCTTTTTATGTTCATATTATTTTATATAAATACTCCACCTACTTCAGCTATCCAATGATGGGCTAGGTCATATTAGTCTCTTGGTTGCAAAATATTTCTGGAACAAATAAGAACATTTACAAACACAGCCTAATTCAGTTATCTCTAGTCTCTCTTCAGTTTTTGGCTAACTTAAACATTCTTTAAAAGAGCAAGCAATAAAAATGAGGCAAAAATCTTATTGAGCATTATTGACCAAATAAAAAATAAATTTTGATACACGTTGCTTTTCTTCTTCACTTTCCATGAATAACATTTGTTTTAGGTATTTTATTTTGTTTCTTCTCATCCTGACTCTTCAAGGTTAGTACACCACTAAAAGTAATCTTTTATTTCTCTGAATTCTGTATGTGTGTCAGTAAAATGGTTACAGTGATACATGCCCTGTTCACCTTAAATGTTCTATGAAGATCAAAAAAGTAATTGTGCACAATTGCTTGGGATATTATCTGTGCTCTACTAATTTAAAGTAATGGTGATAGATCAGCATACTTGCATGAAAGCCTGACATATCAACATTGTTAAGACATTTCTAGATACATTATAGTTGACTCACATAATTTACAGATGATAAATAGAAAACCAGAGGCTTTGGCGCTGGATATATCTTCCTTTAAAATAACGTGTCTTAGAAATAGAGGCCAAGACTAAGCTAAAAGAGATGATACAGTGGCATTATTCTTGGTTATTCGGTTTGGATTCACCACATCAAAAGGATATTCCATTTGTTTCTAGTTACCTTTAGTAGTTTTCAGTCTGTTTTGGAAGTTCATAATTATGCCACTAAAATCTGTAGAGTATTGGCTACATTGACATATGTACATGAGGAATTTCTTTTAGGAATGGATATTAATATATTTTTTCCAATAAAGAATAGTTATGTTATTATTGTCCACAGTGATCAAAATAACCTTAAAGTTCCCTTTGGCTTAATCTATCTTTAGACAACATTCTTCCTGACTATAGAACCCTGACTTCCCTTTTCTTATAGTATTTACATTAGAAAACTTGTAATGACAAGTTGCTTCTCTGTCCTTTGATATGTAAGGGTCCTCTTGTAAGTCTTGTGACCTAAGAATTTCTTCCTCAAAAACCTGGGATCCATCCCTTTAAATTTCAAGTGTTTGAAATATTCAAGAGATACAATGTCTCTGTCTCTCCATCTGTGTAGGAAGATAGGAGCCTAACCTCATCAAGTGACAATTAGCAAACACAGATGATCCCATCACATGGGCCAGCCTTCCACAGACATCTCCTGTTCTTTATCACTATCTCAACCAAATGCTGAAATAACTTCCACTTTTTATTTCAACAGGGTTGAGTTCAATCTCTATCCTTGTTGTAGTAGTTCTTCATAAAGTCTTCCTTGGTTCTTTAATTGCATTTGGTGCAGTTTTTCTTGGTCAACAGAAAATGTGATTCATGTAACTGAGTATGCTGTATGCCAGGAAGTTCAAAGCTAGTTTTGAAGCTGAAATTGAAGAAAAATCATATAGTATATTCTCTTAGTTCCTGTTTCCATGACAAAATGTCATAGACTGAGTGACTTAAACAAATTCTGGAGGCTGGGAAGTCCAAGAACAAGGTGCTAACACCTTTGGAGTCAGGTGAGAGCCGCTTTCATGGTTTGTAGATGGCTGCTTTCTTATTATATGCTCACAGCGTCTTCCTTTGGTGCATGTTCATAGAGGTGAGGTGGGCGAGAGGGTGGGAGAAGAGATAGAGGAAGAGTTATCCTGTATCCTTCCGTTTTCATAAGGACAATAATCCCATGATGAGGATCCTACCGTTGTGACCTAAACTAACCCTAATTAGCTCCCAAATATTTCACTTTCAAATATCATCACACTGGGGATTAGGGATTTAACATATGAATTTGGAGGGACACAAATTTTCATTCTATAGAGGTACTGTGACCTGTGACTGTGATCTAACATTCCTTTTATTAATTAAGGTTTTAATTACTTAACACTGAATTTTAACTTAATTATTATATTTTTGTTAGTAGTTTCGATATTCTTTGTAAATAAATAGAATATTGCATTAGAATAAAAAAGATCAGTCTTAGCTAAACTTATAAATTTTATAGAGAAGGGAATCAGTTAGAGCTCGATGGGACATACTTTACCAGGGAATGAAATGTGTCATTTAGAAACATAATATTTAGGGTTGTCTCGTACTTACTTTTTAAATTCTAACCTGTGGTTTCAAGTTAAGCAGGGTTGGGAGGGGCAGACATGCCCTATTTAATCACTACTATCCCTCCCCCATTTCTACTTCACCCCATCTAAAAGGTTTCTAGCTCTAAGATCTCATTGCAAAAACAGTCAGCTTGTTTTTTTCTTATTTGCTTAATAGATGCATGTTTTAAATGCCAAAGAATAATAAGTAAAGTTAATCTAATGTAATAGATCAAATTAGATAATGAAACAAACTAAAAATGTAATCTGTATAGGACATTTCTTATATTCAGAAAATGAAATATGGAAAACATAATGGTCAGTCTTCTGATATTTCAAGGAAACAGTAGGACAGAATTGTCTCATAACCTTGTGTGACTTTTCTGTTCTATACCTCACTGTCAAACAATAGAAGATGTATCTGTTTTTTAGTTTTTTGAAATGGCATTGATTTTAAATGCATTTCCCAGTATCTCTAAGTAGATTATCTTATTGAGATTGCCTGTAAGTTTTAAATGTAATATTTAATGCTGATCACCATATACAGCAAACATTAAATGAATTTACCTTCTCCTGTCTGTGACTCGTGTGGGTTTTCTTTGTTTGTAATTCTAATTTGGGTCCATTTATAAATGTTATCTTATAACTTTTCATAAGTTCCAGCAAAGAAAATATATGGTATTTAAAAGCTTGGGAAAATTCCACTGCTATCTATGGCTGGACTACATGCATCTCCCTTTGAGTTTTTGTTGTAGAAGTCAGAATTTCCAAGCAGGATTTAGAATAACTAACAGTATAGTTACCTGTTCAGTTCATCATATAATTTTAATAGCCTTGCAGAGAATATACAAACTCTCTTCCTTTTTTACTTTTGAAATTCTGATTATTTACTAGATGATCTTTGTCTAATGGACCAGAGACTCACTAGTGACTCAGACTTTCCCTCCTTCAGATGCTTAGAGAGGTACATTAACTTTTTCAGGCCTCTAGGAGCCCCTTAGTGTGCTGCAGCTCAAAACACATAATTTGCTTTAGACAAAGAGGTCACAGTCATACTATTAGATGACATCATAAATCTAATTTTTATTGTCATCCAGGTGACGTTTGCACATATTTTCAAAACTAAATAGTGCTACAAGATGTTAACAATACCAGTACTGCCCTGCTCCGTCCTTTCCCACTTTTGTAATGGGTCCTCAGGATCAAACCCTTCCAAATCTTTCACATTTCTTTTGTTACATATTTTGCTATTCTGAACAATGTCCTTATTTTGAATGCTCTTCATCCATTGAATTTTCCATAATACAATAAAATGTATTACAGTAAATGAGTGTCTGTTCCTCTTATACCTTTATTCTGTTTGAAGCCTTTAAATATGTTCTCTGAAAGCAATTTTTTAATTAAACCAGTACTCAGTGCTCCACTATTACACTAATATAGATATGACTCAAAGCTGAGTCAATTAGTATACCAAAATTATGTTCCTCTCACCTTAGAATATAACTGTAGTCCATTTGTTTAGCTAACCAGTATAGCAAAGTTGTGTTATTTTGTCTGGAATTGGTTTTCCATTATACTTAATTTTTCATTTTTTTAAACTATTGCTAATCTTCCCAAACACTCTTCTATCTTCCAATTCAACAAGTAGCAAGTTAAAGGGATTTCATTTCTTCTTGAAGCTTTAGTTTGTGAATTTGAATCCTCTTGGTCTAGTGTAGTTGATTATTTTCAATGCCTATCCTTTTACATTCTGGAATGAAGCACTGGAGACGTGATTGAGTGCTCTGTGCGCATAGCCAGGATGGCCACTATTGGGCATTACCATGAGTCAATTGTGCTGTAAAGCAGCTGTTTTCTGTGGAATTTCAAAACTTAAATTGCCTTTATTTTTCTAGAGCCCTTCCCTTCATCTACAGAATGATTCTTCAGGTCCTTGCGTAGAGATTTGTTTTTCTGCATTAAAAAAGTTGCCACAAATCAAACATACTACTATCTCACAGTTTTTGTGAATAAGAAGTCTGGGCCTAGCCAAGCTGGGTACTCTGCTTATACCCTTCCAAGGCTGCAATTGAGATATCAGACAGGCTGAGCTTGAAGTTCTCTTCCAATTTCATTCAGATTTATGGCAGAATTCAGTTTTTTGCAGTTGTAGAACTGATCCCCTCAGCTCCTACAGGCTGCTCTTTTCCATTGGTTGTTAAAACATGACAGGATACTTCAAGGCCAGAAAAGGGCATCTCAGAGCTCAGCAGAGAATGAAGTTCTGTTTAAATGATTCTTCTAAATAAATCAGACCTGTCTTGGATGATTTTCCTTTGAAAAATAAGATTATTAGGGACCTTATTTATATCTGCAAAATTCACTTTTGTAGTGTAACCATGGGAGTAATAGATATCACACTATATTTACAGGTCTATTCACACTCAAGGGAAGGAGACTAAAATGGCTGTGGGTCACTAGGGATCGTCAAAATGTTCTGCCTGACAAAGTTCTAAGAGCTCTGTTGGTTTTCAGTGGTGAGGAAGGTGTAATTCTGGCTAAGTTTTCCAGATGAATCTGACTTTTTTTAATATCAGAGCCTCATCCTGTTCTCAGCTGTGACTGGTGTCACTTGCTTAAACAATCATTCTCCCAAGATGGGACTCTGAGACTTTAAAAGCTTTCTTGTTTTAGAATTGTGCCTCCTGCTTAGGGTACCTAGCTTTTCAGTTCCTCGACAGAGACAAGTTCCTGCAGAATGAATTGTCTGGCCTTTCATAGGTACCTCCATCTGTAGCCAGTTATGTCCATACTGCTACTGTTCTGCCTCCCGTGTCTGGTGCTCATCTTTAAGTATTGTTGTAAAATATAGAATATTCCTGTTTTTATACTTTTATTATATTTTATCAAAGTCATTTTTGTTATCATTTTCATGTGATTTCTGAGAGGAAAATGGGACAGAAAACTATAGCACATTTAAAAACATATTTTGGATTATAAATAATAACATGAAGTGACATAATTATCACTCAACGAAAGAAATGTAGGACATTACTAACACTGCAAAGCCCCACTGTCATGTATTCTTTCAATCTACCCCTTTCCTAATCCTCAGAACTGAGTGTTTACCTGACTCCTAATACTTGTGGGTGTACCTGTTTTCTGTGGAATCATAGGGTAAAATCTCTTCCTTTGTGTTGGAAATCTTTCAGTCAACAATATGTTTGGACATTTGTGTTGTTTTATATAGTTGTAGTTTTGTGCATTTAAATTACTTTATGATATTCGATTACATGACAATACCAAAAGTAATTTATTCATTCATGTAGATGGATATTCAGGTTATTTCCATTTTGGGTTGTTATGAATCGTGCTCACTAGGACATTAAAGGTTTATACCTTTAATGCATATAAAATGTATTTCTGACAGATATCTACCTTGTGATGGAATTACCGGGCCATTATCTATGCATACGCTTAAGTCAGGAGATATTACCAAACTATTTTTCAAAGCAATGAGTTAAAGTTCCCATTTTTATATATCCTTGCTGATTCTTGCTATTTTTTCTAAAAAATAATTTTAGCCATTCTTATGGAAAATCAGTATTACCAATCTTTATTTCAATTTTTATATTCATGATGACTATAAGTTGATATTCTGTTGCATGTTTATTGTCCATTTGGATTACTTCTTTTGTGTAGTGGTAGTTTTCCATTTTACCCATTGTTCTCTTCCCATTTCTCTGGTGGGTTTTTTAGTTTTTAAAAATTTCTTTGTAATTTTAAAAAATTTAATCTTTTAAAAAATATTTTATTTATTTCTTAGAGTAAGGGAAGGAGAAAGGAAGAGAGGAACATCGATGTGTGGTTGCCTCATGCACGCCCCCTACTGGGGACCTGGACTGCAACCCAGGCATGTGCCTTGGACTGGGAATTGAACTGGTGACCCTTTGATTTGCAGGCTAGCATGCAACCACTGAGCCACACCAGTCAGGGCAAATTTTGTCTTTATTGTATTTTTCCCATTACCATTTAGTCCCTTAAACACCTGCCCCCACCCAGCAATCACCACACCGTTGTGCATGGCCATGAGTCCTTTTCCTCTTTGCTCAATCCCTCCACCCCCTAACCTCCCCTACCACTAGCTGTCATCCTGCTCTCTACATGAGTTTGTTACCATTTTCCTTGTTGGCTCATTCAGGTTGTTAATTAGATTCCACATATGAGTGAAATCATATGGTATTTGTCTTTCTCTGACTGGCTTATTTCATTTGCATAATGTTCTCCAGTTCCATCCACACTGTCACAAAGGATAAAATTTTCTTTTTTATAGCCAAGTAGTATTCCATTGTGTAAGTGCCCCATAGATGTTATCAGGGGATAACCCTGATCTATTGATAGACACTTTGGCTGATTTTAAATGACAATGAAATGAACATAAAGGTGCTTATGTTCTTCCAAATTAGTGTTTTGCGTTCCTCTGGATATATTCCCAGAAGTGAGATTGCTGGTTTAAAAGGCATATCCACTTTTAATTTTTTGAGGTAATACTCTACATCTTTCCACAGTGGCTGTACTAGTCTGCATTCTCCCCAATAGTGCAAGAGGGTTCTCCTTTCTCCACATCCTTGTCAGCACTTGTTATTTGTTGATTTATTGATAATATGCATTCTGATAGGTGTGAGATGGTATCTCATAGTGCTTTAATTTGCATCTCTCTGATAGTTAGTGATGCTGGGTATCCTTTCATATGCCTCTGGGCCCTCTGTATGTCCTCCTCAGAGAAGTGTCTATTCAGTTCCTTTTCCCATTTTGAATTGGGTTGTGGTTGTTTTTTTGTTTTGTTTTGTTTTGGTGTTGAGTTTTGTAAGTAGTTTATAAATTCTGGATATTAACCTTTCATTAGATATATCAGTGAATATGTTCTCCCATTCTGTGGGTAGTCTTTTTATTTTACTGATGATTTCCTTTGCTGTATAAAAACTTTTTAGTTTGATGTAGTTCCATTTATTTATTTATTTATTTTATTTCCCTTGCCTGGGGAGATATATCTAATAAAAAAAGTGCTATGAGCAATGTTCAAGATTTTGCACCAATGTTTTCTTCTAGGATTAGGAAAAAGATAAGGATATCTGCTTTCACTTCACTTATCCAACATAGAACTGGAAGTTCTAGCCATAGCAATCAGACTGGAAGAAGAAATAACAGGCATCCAAATTGGAAAGGAAGAAGTAAAACTCTTTATTTGCAGTTGACATGATACTTTATATAGAGAGCTCCAAAGATCCCACCAAAATATTACTAGAACTGATAAATGAACTCAGAAAACTAGCAGGATACAAAATTAATATCCACAAATCAGTTGCATTTTTATATGCTAATAATGAACTAACATAAAGGGAAATTAAGAAAACAGTTCCATTCACAACTGCTTTAAAAAGGATAAAATAGTTAGGAATAAACCTAACTAAGGATGTAAAGGATGTGTACATGGAAAATTATAAGACATTCAAGAAAGAAATTGAAGAAGATACAAATAAGTGGAAACACGTAGCATGTTCATGGATAAGAATTAACATCATTAAAATTTCTACACTACTCAAAGCGACCTATAGATTCAATGAAATTCCTATCAAGATTCCAATGACATATTTCACAGAACTAGAACAAGTTTTTTAAAAAATATAAGAACCACAGAAGGCCCTGCACATTAATAGTAATGCTGAGAAAGAAGAACAAAGTTGGAGGACTCACACTACCTAGTATTAAACTATACCACAAAGCCACAGTAATCAAAACAGCATGGTACTGGCATAAAAACAGACACATAGATCAATGAAACAGAATAGAGAGCCCAGAAATAAACCCACAGCATTATAGTCAATTAATATTCTACAGAGGAAGCAAGCACATACAATGGGTTAAGAAAGTCTATTCAATAAATGGTGTTGGAAAAGTTGGACAGATACATACAGAAAAATAAAACTAGACCACCTTCTTATACCACACACAGGAATAAATTTAAAATGAATGAATGTAATATTTTTAACCTATATTTTTATATTCTGAACAAAAATCCTTTTCTAATTTTATGTGTTCCAATATCTTCTCCTGCTTTGTGGCTTTCCTTTTCACTGTTTTACTAGTATATTTTTATGAGCACCATTTTCTACTATTAATGCAATTCCATTTATCAGTTACTTGCTTTATGATTCATGCTTTTTGTGTCCTATAAAAGGAATCTTTGCCTATACTCAGAAAATTAAGTTATAGTTCCATGTTGTTTGTGAAAACACTTTCACAAGAGAGTTATAAGAATATTATATTCTTATAAAGAATTATAATTTATATATATTATCACATATATAAATATGCATTTATGTATTATATAAAGAATTATATAAGAATTATATTCTTATAATTTTCATATTTAAAATACAGTGGAGATAAATTATGGAGTGTGGTATAAATTACCAGTTAATTTATTTTTCTTTCTTCTGTAAGGAGAGCCAGTTAGACCAGAATTATTAAAAAGAATGTCATTTCTTACCAAACTGAATATTATTGTGATCTATGCATAGGTCTGATTTCTGAACTCAATTTTATTCCCACATTCTATGAATATCTTTGTGCTAATACTAGACTTGGTATATAATATAATAAATTTGTTCTGCTTTTCTTTTCAAATTTGTCTTATATATTCTTGACTCCTTGAATTTATAGATACATTTTAGAATTAATTCATACATTTTCATGAAATTCCTATTGGGGTTTTAATTGGGTCTGCCTTGAATGCATAGATGCATTTAGGGATACATAGCATCATTATAACACTGAATTTTCCACTGAATTACTGATGATCATATATCCCTTCATTTATTTAAGTTGTCTTTATTTTTACTTAATCTAGTTTTACTCTTTTCTATGGAAAGTTCTTAAGCATTTTATACCTTGGGGTTAAATACTTTTGGTATTGTAAATGTAATTTATTTAATAGTTTGTTTCCTAACTGTTCTCTTCCAGTATATAGAACCACAATTGACTTTGAATATTGGTTTTGTATCCAGTAAAGTGACCAATTTTCTTTGATTATTTCTAATTTTTTGGCAATTAAAAATTACTACATATGTAATCATGTAATTTGTTGATAATAGTCCTTTAATTTAGCACTCTCCAGTACTTATAGTTTCTGTTACTTAAATTAATGCTCAGGATAATACTTCTAATGTATGCTGAATATTATACATGATAATGGGCATGTGTGTTCCTTTTTTATTTTAGAAGGAAAGGTTTTAACATTTCACCATTGAGTATAATTTTCTTGTAGTATTTTTCAAATATCTTTTATCACATTAGGTGAGTTCCATAACTGACTACAGTTTTTGTCATGTATATCTACTGACATTTATCAATTTTTCTTAATTTATTGAGAGTATCATATGATTTTTATTTTTTTTAAAATTCCTGTATTTTTAATAATGAGTTTTCTCCAGTCAAATGTGTATGAGAAAAACTTTTTAATGACAGCACTGAATTATAATTTTCCTTCTTCTAGTAGACACACAGTGGTTCTTCAAGGTTCCAATATACTACTAGTCATTTCAAGTCTCTAGCGTATTAAAACATAAAATATCGTATAATGTTTTCAAAATATCAAGATGAAGGCATAGGTAGGTACACTTTGCCTTCTCGTACAACTAAAACAAGTACAACAACAAATTCAAAAACAAAAACCAACTGGAATTGCCAGAAAATCAAACCGTATGGAAGTCTGACAGCCAAGGAGGTGTAGAAGAGATTGCATTCAGACTGGTAAGATGGTGGAGATAGGCAGTCAGGCAAAGAGGACATGTGGAAAGGTGATGGCTTGAGGACCTGGTGAGCGAGGCAGCTGTGGATGGCAGACAGGGCAGCCTAAGATTTGCAAGTGGATAAACCAGGAGGAACAACTGGGGAGCGAAACAGACCACACAACCCATGGTACCAGCACAGGAAAAGAAAGCCTCAAAAACTCTGACTGTAAAATCCTGTGGGGGTTGCAGCAGTGGAAGAAATCCTCAGCCTTACAGGAGAGTTGTTGGAGAGACCCACAGGGTCCTAGAATATACAGAAACCCACCTACCTGGGAATCAGCACTGAAAGCACAATTTGCTTGTGGGTAGTGGGGAAAATGCCAGCAGAGACCGGAACAAGCAGCATCATTCCCTCTCTGACCCCTCTCTCATACATACATTACCACAATGTAGCTACTTGAATTGCCCTGCCCTGGCAAATACCTAAGGCTCTGCCCCTTACTACAAAACAGGCATGCCAAGACAAAAAAAATGTGTCCCAAATGAAAGAACAGATCAAAGCTCCAAAAATAGAACCAAATGACAAAGATATAGCTGAACTATCGGATGCAGAGTTCAAAACACTGGTAATCAGGTTGCTCACAGAAATGGTTGAGTATGATTGCAAAATGGAGGAAAAAATGAAGGCTATGCAAAGTGAAATAAAGAAAAATACACAGGGAACCAATAGTGAAGGATGGAAACCAGGACTCAAGTCAATGGTTTGGACCAGAAGTTAGAAATAAACATTCAACCAGAACAGAATGAAGAAATAAGAATTCAAAAAAATGAGGAGAGGCTTAGGAATCTCTGGGACAACTTTAAACATTCCAACATGTTGGGTGCCAGAAAGAGAAGTGGAAGAGTAAGAAATTGAAAACTTATTTGAAAAAATAATGGAGAACTTCCCCAATCTAGCAAAGGAAATAGACTTTCAGGAAGTCCAGGAAGCTCAGAGAGTCCCAAAGAAGTTGGACTCAAGGAAGCACACACCAAGGCACAACATAATTACATTACCCAAGACTGAAGATAAGGAAGAATCTTAAAAGCAGCAAGAGGAAAGGAGATAGTTACCTACAAAGGAGTTCCCATAAGACTGTCAGCTGATTTCTCAAAAGAAATCTTACAAGCAAGAAGGGGCTGGAAAGAAGAATTCAAAGTCATGAAAGGCAAAGTCCTATATCCAAGATGACTCTATCCAGCAAAGCTATCATTTAGAATGGAAGTGCAGATAAAGTGCTTCCCAGATAAGGTTGAGTTAAAGTAGTTCATTATCACCAAACCTTTACTCTATGAAATGTTAAAGAAGCATATCTAAGAAAAAGATGACCCAAACTATGAATAGTAAAATAACAACAAACTCACAACTATCAACAATGGAAGCTAAAACAAAAACAAATTCAAAAACAAACTAAACAAATAACTAGAACAGGAACAGAATCACAGAAATGGAGATTACATGGAGGGTTATCAGTGGGGTGGGAGAGGGGGGGAATGAGGGAAAAGGTACAGGGAATAAGAAGCATAAATGGTAGGTATAAAATAGACAGGGGGAGATTAAGAATAGTATAGGAAATGGAGAAGCCAAGAAACTTTTATGTATGACTGATGGATATGAACTAAGGTGGGGGAATGCTGGTTGGGGGGGTGCAGGGTAGAGGGGAATAAAGCAGAGAAAAAAATGGGACAACAGTAATAACATAATCAATAAAATAATCTTAGAAAAGTTTCAAAATAAATGTTTATTTTGAATATGTGTAACTATTGAAAAGTCTACTCCTGTTGGTTCTGCTCCCCTCCCCTTTTTAAATGGTGTTTTTATTTTGCTGATTTTTTTCAAGTACAGTTGTCTCCATTCCCCCCCTCCCCACCATTCCTTCCCATCCCAGCCATCCTCACCTCCCACCCTCTCTTCCTGCTTTTGGCTTTCCCATGTGTCCTTTATACATGTTCCTTGGCAAGTAAATTCTGCCTTTTTAGAGCTTATCCAGTCTTTAATGTGATCCTAAGAAAACTTAAAGTCTTGATTGGTAACACAAAGATAACTATAACACAAAGTTTACCTGACATTAAGTTTTTCTAGTGATTAGAAAAGAGTCAGAAAGTGAAGCAGTGGCCATGTACTCAGCGTTTACCTCCACATCTGGAAGGCCCCATGGCTATCAGATGCAGCCACCTAAATCTCTCGCTTTTCCTCACTAGGACATGTTTTGGGTTCAGAGTGATGAGAAAGAAAAGTAGTCTACCTAGTTTTTTAGTTTGGGGGATTTATTTTATTAGCTATAGCTAAAAAGTTTACATTCTTCAGCATATTTGAGGTTCAAAAATATACAATTACAGTTACATTTATAAAAAATCTAGCATAGGTGTATGCTGTTGAAAGTGTTTTTTTAAAAAATAAATCAATACATCTACTTGAATATTATCTTTTCTAAATCTTCCATCCAGTAAATCCTAGTAATATGTTTACAGGAATCTCTAGTTAAGGTCTACATAGTTTCACCTGCCACTGAGAAGGAAGAAAATGAATTACTATTCTACTGCAAAAAAAGCTTTGCCCCTTTGATTCTCTAACTACTTAATTTATTATAGCCCGTTGTTTTACACCTTACTGTGTTTTCATAACTTACTATAGGTTATGCCCATTATTCTCATGACCCTTGAAGACTTTGGTACTCTACCCAAACATAGACTTCACTTATTTTGTTCTACCATATTCTGAGGAAAACTTATTCATGGCATCATAATTTAGGATATTCTTTTTAAAACTAGAATCTTAATCTTGCTCTACTATAGTATAACACTTATGTACAGCTTTAATTCAATGCTGGGAATTACCCTACTTTAGAGAAAACTTTCCTAAAACATTGTAATATTGAAAATGTGTTTTTTACTTTGCTTACATTTTCATTTACTTACTTTTTACTCACTATACTTAAACATATGAGAAAATACTTTTCTCATGTCACAAAAAAATAATGACCTTACAATAATCTATATGCCTCTTCTTTTGGAATGGATTTTTAACAATTAATTTCATGTAATATTATTTTTACTAAAACATTAATATATTTATTCATTTATTTCAGTCCTAGGTAAAGAAAGCTCTAAATTTGGCTTGTCAAATTATCTCCTTATGGCATAGCAATTCCTAAGAATTTATAGTTGTAACTTCAACAATATTAACAGAATTCTAGAACTAAGACTACCCTTAACATGAAATAATCTTAAATGATTAATGATGGTTGCCTTCAGTATAAAAGAGAAGAGGGGCAGTAAGTATAACTCAGGTGTGCTTTAAATTTTCTTTTAAAAATTTTTTTATAGATGGCTTATTTTTAAAAGGCCAGAAAAGTGGGAACAACTGTAACAGCATGAACAATAAAAAAAAAAAAATTTAAAGGCCAGATTGAAAATATTTTTATCTTTTAAGAGCTCCTTCAAGGGGAGTGGTGGGGAGTAAATGAAGACAACTATAGTTGAACAACAATAAAATAATTTTTAAAAAGAGCTCTTTGAGTTTTGAGCTTAATTATAGCAAATTATTAAAATAATCTCTTTAATTGAATTTGAGATAAAATAATCAAAGCAGTTTTTCCTATAGAACTTTTCATATGTTAATTTTCATACTTTGCATTATAATGGATTACCCTCACAGTTTATTTGTTCCATTGACCATGCTCTCAGTTCTGCTATGCTGCACCTGAATTTTGTGAGTCATTGTGTTAAATCATCTATAGATTCTTCTGAAATGGAATATATTTGAGAAAGAAAGCAAAGATTAGGAATGCAAATGATCTAATTGCTGCTTTGGGTGTTGTTATATTAACTTTTTCTTTCTTTAATTTACTTTGTATGAGAAAATCAGATGATTTTAAATTATTCACCACATTTCCTTCCAATGTGAATCTCTTTTTATTGTGATTAGACTTTTACATTTAGTGTTAATGCTTTTTACTAAGAAGCAGGTTAATTGTGCCATCTATTTTCAATTAGCCCTAATAGACTTCATGTATAGCTGTGGAGTCTATTGTGCATGTCCTTATAGAAGTGAGGAAATGGAGTAAAAGCTATTATTTTGATGTCCTGATAAATTATACTCCATATTATATTAGATTAACAAAATGAATGACTAACATTCCATGTACACATGAGCTGTGACAGCATTTTTGACTTTTAATAAATCTGAATACTGGCTGATATCCAATTCTTTTTTTATATTAAATGGAAATTGAATCAAGATTGTTTCATTACCTTTAGTCACTCATTTCTAAAAGCAGATTATATATATAGTTATTATTGACTTTTCAACACTAAGCAGGCAAATTCAAAAATACTTAAGTTCTTTATTATCTTATGAGAACAATGTATGTCAAACCTTAAGGGAAGCTAAGAATTAAATCCACTCTTCTTAGCTTACTATGAAATGGAATATAAACTTTTACCTTTGAATTATGAAATACTCATATTGGTAATTGTTATATATATGTGCACATATATATAATTTTTATTACATATGTTCATGAAAACTTCCTGAATAACAATAAAAATGCAAATTTTTAAGGATTGATAGCAATGAGAAAATTTAACAACTGGGATTGCTTACATTAATTATGCTTTTAAAAGTCAGGTTTTTTTGTATGTAAGTGGAGCCTAATGAACAAAACAAACAAGAAAAATAGAACAAAGGAATGCAAACAAGGAACAGACTGATAGTGATCAGTGGGGAGGGGCAAAGGAGATAACGGGGAAGGAAAGTGAAGGGTATAATCAATGAACAGGTATAAATGACCCATGGGCATGGACAACAGGGTGAGGACTGATTGTGCGAGAGTGGAGTGGGGAGGGACAGGGCAGAGGAGAGCAATGAGGGAAAACTGTAACAGAACAAAAATAAAAAAAAATAAAGTCAGGTTTTTCACTTGCCATATTTTGTAGATATTTTCAATTCAGGAGCACCACTAAATCTAGAATATATCAAATAATATTGAGTTAGCCAAAAAGTTCATTTTTTCCTGTAAGATGGCTCTAGTAGTGTTTAACTTCATTTAAAACAATTTTGTTAGATTGCATTGTGACAACTGTCATATCAGCACGAATTTGAAAAAAAAATCAAAATTGGTGAGTTTTTGTGTATCCGTTTTAATATTGAAGATGGAAGAAAATATGCAACATTTGGCATAATATACTTTATTATTTCAAGAAAAGTAAAAATGCCACTGATATTGCAAAAAAAAAAAGATTTGTGCACTGTTTAGAGAAGGTGCTGCAGTTGATTAAACATGTCAAAATAGTTTGTGAAGTTTCATGCTGGAGAATGCTCGAAGTTTGGGTAGACCGGTTGAAGTCGATAGTGATCAAATCGAGACATTGAATGAGAATGATCAATGTTATTCCACACAGGAGATACCCCATATACTCAAAATATCCAAATCAATAAAATTACCAGTGAAAATAAAAATGCCTTTTATTTTACAGAAAAAGCTAGACAGACTTTTTGGCTAACCCAATAGTATTGGGAGAGGTGATTTCAGTTAAATGACAATTTTTAAATACTGTGGTTATTGCTTTATTTTCTATATATTTGCCAGGATTTTAGTTTACAATCTAATTCTCAGATGTTTTCAGCCCTAGTGTTTGTCTCTTTTTCCTTGTCAAACCAAATTAAATGACCCCAGAAATGCTAAAATTTAAAAAAGTTCAAGAACTCTATAGATTGAAGATAATTACATTGTTCTATATGTACAAAATAAATTTTAGAAACATACCCTAAAATAACCCTTTAAACATTTTCAATCCAAATAAATGAATTCTGAAAATTTCAGAAGCAAAGAGAATTTTTAAAATTTATATAATATAGAATTTTCAAAATATACTTAATTATGCATTTCATTTTTTAGAGAATACATATTAAATTTCATCAAACTAATGCTCCTCCAAAAATATTGAAAATAATTTTGTAAACTTAAGAGGACCAAGAGAAATGATAGATTAGGTAATCATAAATCACATCAAATCGTGTGTTAACATTTGAACACTAAAATCAGTTTGGAGCTATTTTAGGTCATCGAGAACAGTCAAAACTTAAGAAAATTATCAATGCATACATTTTTATTAAGGCAGCAAAAATTATTAATGCATCTAAAGAGGAAAATCACATTGACATTATAAATGTCATTTGAAAAATACAAATATAGTTTCTGTATAAAATTTTATATTATGGAATAAAAGGAAGCTTTCTTAACATGAAGAGTATTAGAATACTAAGGACAATATCAGTCCTCATGATTAAACATGATGGAAATGCTTGATTGACAGTTGAGGCATTGCAAGTGAAAACAAATTTTAAACCATGGTGAATATCAGAATTACTACTTGATTTTTAAGGAGTAAAAATGGTATGCCACAAACCAGGTATTTTAATCAAGGAAGTTTGCATGCATCTTTATTTTTAAGAGTTTACTTTAGTATTAATAATAACAATAATGATTATAATAATTAACATTTACTGAGTGATGTCTTTATGTCCAAACTCTTCTACATTTTTAGATATAAATTCTTTAAACTTCACAAAATCTTATAGGAGCTCTTATTATTTTTTTAATGGAAGAGAAAACTACAGTGCACAGAACATAACTAAATCACCTATGTCCTTTATGAGACAAGCACTGGGGCTCACTTCATTAGCTGAGAGGATCAACCTTGGTTTTGAAAATGGAACAAAATCTCAGGCACAAGTTTCATTTCAACTATATTTAAGAACATTCCTCTAATTGATATTGAGATAGCATAGATAATTAGTACATATCTTCTAGCTGAAGATTCTGAGTCAATTTTCCCAGGTCTCCATATAGTCTTTGAATATGCAGAGTGGAATCTTACTTTATTTCTGTAAAGTTTCCTTGAATTAGAGTGTTACTTATTTATTTTTTAAAGATTGTATTGATTTATTTTTAGAGAGGGGAAGGGAGAAAGAAATATCAATGTGTGGTTGGCTCTCATGCACCCCTTGCTGGGGACCTGACCTGCAGCTCAGTCATGCACCCTAGGCTGGGAATCGAACCAGCGACCCTTTGGTTCACAGGCTGGCACTCAATCCACTGAGCCACAGCAGCCAGGGCTGAATTAAAGTTTAAATGGATGTTCTGTTTAATCAATTCGTTTGCCTTCTTCATTATCTCCAATTACACGCATGTTGAATTTTGCCAGTTTTTGCATCTCAGAGTCCATTTACACTCTTAACATGTATTGAAAAGCACAGAGAGGTTCTGATTATGTGTATTTTAGCTATCAAAACTTACTAATTTAGGAATTAAAACAGAATTTTTTAAAAACACAAAAATGTGCACATTTCATTAACCATCAGAGCAATGGTGTCACCCTGGGTCACACAGACTCTGGAAGTTATCTGACACATCCAAGAATAAAACTTTAAAATGTAAATGATGTCTTAGTATTAATACAAAAATAGTTTGGTAATTGTGGACCATCTGGGACAGATCACATTTTGAGAAGTGCTGTATTATTTAAAATTTGTTGTGGTCTTTCACATCTCTTTTTTATATCTGTCTCCATTTCTTGCTTTTATGACTTTTACTCTGTATATCTTTTTCCATACTTTGAAACGTCTCTATTTTATTTATTGTATGTGAGAGTCTGATGATTTAGTCATCATTTCTGAGGCTATTTTGTATTTTTATTTAATTTCTCCATTCCATCAATTTCCTTTTTACCTATTCTTGTTACTTCATCACTTTTCTGAGGTTTCTTTTTTTTTAAATTAAATTTATTGGGGTGACATGAGTTAATAAAAATTATTATATAAGTTTCAAGTGTACAATTCTATGATACATTGTCTGTATATTGCATTGTGTGCCCACCACCCAAGTCAAATCTTCTATCAACATATATTCGACCCCCTTTACCCTTTGGTAACCTTGTAACTGTTATCCATCTCTATGAGTTTTTGTTTGTTTTTCTTGTGTGTTCATTTGCTGCTTTCAGTCTTATATTTCACTAATTCTTGGCATTCTTTGAAATCTATAATGCTTTCTGAGCTGCATAATTAAATCCAAATTGCAAAATTGTATTAAAGCTTCCTTTTCTTTCTAACATAGATGTTTCTTGGGTACTTATGTCTACTGAAAGTATTGTTTCTCTTTTTTTGTTATTTCTCTCATAAATATTTTGTAGATTTAGTGCTTTTATATTTCTTGTTGATTTTAAATGTTTAGCTTTTCCTTAAATATGTATATGTGTTATCAGTAGAATAGACTAGGGTTTTGAGAAAAGAGAAAGACTTTTTTCTTAGTGTAATGATACTGATTTTGCTCTGGTTTCCTTTGATTTTTGGTTGTTCCCATATTTCAGTAATGCTCTTATCATTAGTTATATTTTCCTTTTCACAACTATTTACTAGCTACATGGGACATCTCTTCTTTACAGAGTAATCTCTCTCTCAGGAGGGGTTCCTTCTTTAGAAAGTGCACCTCCTGTTCTGTGAACTTTCTACTCCTTTCTTTTTTATATATATTTTTTATTGCTGTTCACTTGGAGTTGTCTCCATTTTTCCCCATTTCTCTCCCTTGCTCTGTCCACCCCCTTCCCACATTCAGTTCTTCCCCACCCCACAGTGTCCTTTATATATGTTCCTTGACTTGACCTTTCCCCCTTTTTCTGTTATCTTCCTCCCTGCCCCTCTGGTCACTGTCAAATTGTTCTTTATTTCCAAGTATCTGGCTCTATTTTGCTTGCTTGTTTGTTTTGTTGATTAGGTTCCATTTATAGGTGAGATCATATGGAATGTGTCTTTTAACACCCTGATTGATGGTGCTTTGACACATTCAGGTCTCAAATAGACTCTGAATTGTTAACACTCAAAGTTGGGTCCTCTCCTGGTGGTAAATGCTAGTTGATGTTTTCTGGGATCTCTTACCAATCAATGAATTCCTTCATACTGACAGGGTTTGTTTGTTTTGTTTTATTTTTATTTTTGTAGCTCCAACTGAACTTCTCACTACAGAATGGGCTCAAACACTTCTTCCACATTTTCAGTGTCTTTTCCCAAGATATACACAAGGTATAGTTAGTTTATAGCTACCTTTTTTAGTTATACTATAGGTATAAATAGTAGACTTTTTTCTTTTTTCAGAAAAAGTATGGATTCATACCTATGTATCTGCTCTTATCTTAAAATACCCTAGAAGCCTCCTACTGAATCTATAATTTGATTTTCATTTACAGATATTCTACTTGGCTATTAAATATGCTTGTTGAATTTTATGTTATCTTATTTTTGACTATTTTCAAGCTTTTATTAATTGAATCAAAATATTAAACCTATATTCTAGTCTTATGAATTCAATATCCTTAATGATTGTGAACCTCCTACAGTTTTGTACTGATCTGTTGTTTCACACTCCTGGTTTCCAGTTTTATTTTTTTCTTTTGCTATCTTTTTATGTTTTTGTAATTTTTAGTTTTGAGCTCATATTTCTTACACTTTCATGTGGTAATTATTAGAGATCTGGATTGAAATTATTCTTCTTCAGTTGCACTGCAAATAAAGGATCACTTCAAAATACTTTCTCTACTTGAATTTTTGAGACCTCAATGGGAATATGAATCAATCTCAAAACTGTATGTTGAGTAGTTTGTGATTTCAAATTTCAGGGGAGAATGTTGCTATTGTTTTCTTTCTACTACTTGATGTCAAAGCAAGACAGACAAGATTTTTAAAATTAAATTTATTAGGGTGACAATGGTTAATAAAATTATATAGGTGTTACATGTACAGTTCTATGACGCACCATCTGTATATTGCATTGTATGCCCACCACCCAAAGTCAAGTCTTCTGTCGTCATGTATTTGATACCCTTTACTACCCCATCACCACTCTTCCCTTTGGTAACCACCATATTGTTGTCCCTGTCTAAGAGTTTTTGTTTGTTTGTTTGTTTTGCTTACTTGTTGCTTTCAGTTTTATAGCTCACGTATTAGTAAAATCATACAGTTCTTGCCCTGGCTGGTGTGGCTCAGTTGGTTGGAGCATTGTCCTGTCATCCCATAGACTAAGACATATCAGGTTCAAGTCCTGGTTGGGGTTGCAGGTTCAATCCCTAGTTGGGGTGCTTATGAAAAGACTGCCAATTGATGTTTCTCTCTCACATTGATGTTTCTCTCTCTCTCTGTCTCTTTTCCCTTTTTTCTAAAAGTAATGAAAAATGTCTTCAAGTAAGGATAAAAGAAAAATATCATACGATTCTTAACTTTTTCTGTCTGACTTATTTTGCTTAGCATATTTCCAATATCCGTCCATATTGTCACCCATGGCAGTATTCTATCTATTATATGACACAATAGTATTAGACTATACATATGTACCACATATTCTTTATCCAGTGATCTGTGGAGGGACACTTTGGTGGTTTTGTCCATGTCTTGGCCACTGTGAATAATGATGCAATTGACACACTGGTGCATAAGTCTTTGCAAATAAATGTTTCAGATTTTTCAGATAGCCTAGAAGAGGAGTTGCTGGGCCATATGGTAACTCTATTTTTAATTTTTTAGGAGGCTCCATACTGTTTTCCATAGAAGCTATACCAGTTTACATTCCCACCAGCAGTTTCTTTTTTTCACAGCCTCTCCAACACTTTGTTATTACCTGTCTTGTTGGTAATAGCCTTTCTACTAGGTATGAGGTTGTATCTAATTACAATTTTGATTTGCATTTCCATAAGAACTAGTAAAATTTAGCATCTTTTTGTATATCTATTGGCCATTGTATGCTTTTCTTAGAGAAGTGTCTGTTCAGGTCCTGTGCCCATTTTTTAATTGGATTGTGTGTTTGGTTAGACAAGGTTACTTACTCTCCTTTCAGGACAGAACAGTTACTTCTCATATGTGCAGTAGTGTCCCTGTATCTGTGGCCTTACTTTCAGTGTTTTCAGTTACCTACATCAAACAAATTCTAAAAATATTAAATGGAAATTTTATGAAATACACAATTTATAAATTTTAAGTTTTGCTCTGTTCTGAGTAGCTTGACCAAATCCCACATCATCCTTCTTCCCAGCTGAAATGTGAAAGGTCCCCTTGTCCAGAGTATCCACTCTGTAATAGCTGCCTGCCAGTTAGTCTCTTAGCAACAAACTCAACGATCAAATCTACTGTTGTGGTAGCACAGTGTTAAAGTAACCCTTATTTTACTTCAAAAATAGCTCCAAAGCACAAGAGAAATAATACTGGCAATTCAGATATGGCAAAGAGGGACCATATTGTGCTTCCTTTAAGTGAAAAGATGAATACAATACAATATGATATTTAGAGAGATCACATTCATATATTTTTAATACAGTATATCATAATTGTTCTATTTATCATTGTTATTGTTCATTTCTTCCAGTGCCTGATTTATAAATTAAACTTTGTCATAACTATATATGTATAGGAAAAACATGGTTTATATAGTGTTTGGTACTATATGTGGTTTAGACATCTGCTGGAGGTTTTGGAAAGTACTACTAAGTCTATCCAGAAAAGGTCCATCCATTGTTTATGTAACGATAACAGTTTCTGCAACATTGATATAACCTGGCAGCCAAGGAGAGTGGACTGGAATGTGCATGTGTGAACAATGACAACTTCACTGTAGTAGTCAGTGAGGGTGGTAGACACTGTTGAGTGGGCATGTGTACTATGTGGCTGTCACATTCAAAATGACTGAGAGATTAGAGCAACCAATATGCATCAAACTTTGCGTTAGCTTGAACATTCCTCTACAGAAACTATTCTAATGATTCAGAAGGCTGGCACTATGGACAATGGGTGATTGGTAGCTTCATGATGACAAAGCACAAACTTATGCATCGCATCTTGTGCAGAGGTTTTTGGCAAAACATCAAATCATCCAGGTGACTCAGTACCCGTACAGCACATATTTTGTACCCTGTGGCTTCTGGCTTTTACAAAAGTAATATCATCTTTGAAAAGGAAGATATTTCAGACCATTAATGAGATTCAGGAAAATATTATGGGGAAGATGATGGCAATTGTGAGGTCCTAAAGTGCCTATTTGAATAGAACTGAGATGTCATTGTCTTATGTACAATGTTTCTTGTATTTTATATTTTCTTCAATAGGTGCCTTTACTTTTCCATTACATGGCTAGACACCTTCTGAACATCCCTTGTATTCTTCTCAGATAAACAGGACTACTGTATTTACAAGGAGTGTGATGGCATTTGTAGTTCCACCTTTAAGGACTTTGAAAATCAGGTGGATCTCTGACCTTATCTCTTTTTCCCTCTGCCCAGCACAAATCCAAATACAGTAGCTAAGGGTAAGTTTCTGCAGATACTACACATTTCATTCTTGCTTCACCTTTAGGTTTCCTGTTATTATTTTTATTTTGCCCCATTATTCTTTCCATCCAACTGAGTATGTGAGAAGAGATTTTAGTATTTTTCTGTATATTTATCCCACCTTTTTTTGTTATTTTTATGGGGAACAATTCCCTTAGCTTTCCTTGATTGTGATAATACCATGCTTTGTATGTCATGCCTAGAACTTTGATAACAACCAATCCAGCATGGCTGCTTCATCAATGAAACAAATTAAAAAATATGTACCTTTACTCATGAATAATACTTAAAATATATATTCTGCTTCATGTTATACCAGTTCCTTGGAATATTTGGTTCTACATGTAAATCACTTGCAAGATGCCTATATAGAATTTAAATTCCATGAATATAATGTGCATACAATAATACCTGAGAAAGAAATAATGCTAAATGAAGAAATTATTTATTAGTCATTTGTTCTTTCAACCAAACTTATTTCTAATGACCTAACAATATATCTCAAATTAGGCTTATATTTATTTCTGAACTTCTCAAATTTATTTTAGCAATATTTGTCTTAAAATATATTTGACATAAATGTATGAAAAAACTAGAAGCAACTATAATTCTTAAATTGTAATTTATACAAATTTGATTATTGGTAAACTAAACTAGAAACTAACAAACTTTTCCATTAGTTTTAGTTCTTCCATGAATTCTCCTATTCCTTGAGTAACATATATGAGTAGTCCTTTCTTTATAAAATGAAAAAAAAGTTACAAATTCAGAAAATTCTCCTACATATTTTAAATCTTGTATTTTTACCTTCATCTAGCTGAACTCCCAAACAGTTGGCTGTTTTTTTTTAAACTGAAATTTTTAAGATGGATATTTTAAAACTCTCATAGAATGAGTCAATTAAAACAAATCTTTACTTCTTTATTTAGCAATAGAATATCTAAATTTTAGTTATGAACGCCCAGAATGAAGACTATATTTTCCAGCTTTTCTGGTAACTGATAAGATCATATGACTAATTTCCAACTGGCTTTATAAAAGCATGCCCTGTTTGGTGTGACTCAGTAGACTGAGTTCCAGCCTGTGAACCAAAGGGTCACCAGTTTGATTCCCAGTCAGCGCACATACCTAGATGATGGGCCAGGTCTCCAGTGCGGAGTAGGGGGGAGCATGTGAGAGGCCCCACATATTGATGTTTCTCTTCCTCTCTTTCTCCCTCTCTTCCCCTCTCTCTGAAAGGAAATAAAATCTTTAAAAATAATAAATAAAAGTAAATTGATGTAAGCCCTTTTGAGTACTGCCTTTAAACAGAATAATTGTGTTTTCCATTTTGTTCTACTTCATGCTGGGTTAAATATTGAAGTGAAAACAGAAGGTGATTATCTTAGATTATGAGTTGGAATCTATATGTAAAAAATAGAGCAAAAAAATAACAGAAGTCTGAGTCTCCAATCACATAACCACTATATTATCTATGGCCTATGGCCTGTGATACAATAATAAACTTCTAATTTCTGTAAACCATTGATAATTTGCTCTTATTTATGCAAATCCCATTGTATGAATTATTATAGTTTTATATATTATAAAATAAGCATAGACAATAAGTACCTGACTAATATTTTCCTCTTTACTTATAACTGTCAGAAACTAATGCACTGAGTTTTGTAAATGAGTAATTAATTTCAAAATCCTGCAAAATATATGAATCAAGTATGAAGAGTAATAACAAAATCATAGGGTTATCTATTTACATATCATTTTAAAATTTGCAAATTTACTTTTATGTCAATTATTTTTTAACTTTAAATAAATATGTATGTTGTTGTTATTGATTCTTTGTACATGAGGATACAAATCTAGATGGTGAAAAGACTTAGACATACTTAACAGTAGTTGGATACCACCATTATATATTTTTGTAAATGTAGTTAACAGAAAGAAAAATCCAGCATAGTCTTACAATTTTAGGAAATAGTAGGTTTTCAATCCCTCATTACCTTTCACCTTAGCAAAATCACCTGCTAAACTATATGTTTGCCTCTAAATCTTTTCTCTCTCTTCCAACAAGTCATAGAAATGAGATTAAATAGGAATGAATTCGTCTTCTCTGGGCATGGTTTTTAAATCTCCTAGGCAACTTAGTCATTTACTCCTGTTCTTTCCTAATGTTCTGTATTATAGCCATTTTTTATATGTCCTTTTGTACTTTTTATTGTGGAAAATTCAACCATATCCAAAAGAAATGAAGAAAGAAAGAAAGAAAGAAAGAAAGAAAGAAAGAAAGAAAGAAAGGGAGGAAGGAAGGAAGGAAGGAAGGAAGGAAGGAAGGAAGGAAGGAAGGAAGGAAGGAAGGAAGGAAGGAAGGGGAACGGTCCAGTGAACTCAAAGTGATCATCATTCTGCTGCAACAATTATCACCACAGGCTGAATCTTATTTAATCTATACCTTCATCACCTCATTTATACTTTGCAATCTTTTTAAGCAAATTTCAGACACCATAGCATTTTGTTTTAAATATTTTAGTTAATAACTCTTAAGTATAAGTCTCTTCTTAAATGTATCAATGATATTATTATTAAATCTGTAACAATTAGAATTGATTTTTACACCTTAGTTTCCCAACTAAGTCATGTTAAGAATAGTGTTTCTCAAATACTAATGTGCATAAAAGTTACTTGAAGACTCTATTAAAAATGCACATTCTAATTCAGGTGTTCTGCAGTGAGATATTAAAAATCTCCATGCTATTTCATTGCTCCTTGTTATACTTTGTCTTTGGAAATTATGTTATACTTACAGAAAATTTGCAATAAATCACATCATTAATACAAACTTCCTAATGGACAATATTTTACTGTCATTTGTGTTTTTTTTCAATGGTTCTCTCATTTTCTATTTGATGTCTATGTAACTTTATATTTAATGAAATATTGAAAAAATCAGACACAGTTCATGATAACCCTTAAAATACCTAATTGTTTAGTTTCTAAAAAATGGGGGCTCCTTATATAACTAATGTACACCTATCAAAATCAGGAATTAACATTGATAAAATACTACCTTCGGAGACCTCAGTCACTTCTGGTTCAAACTTAATCTAACATGACATGTTGCACTTAAGTGTCATACTTCTTTAGTCTCCTTCAATGTGGAAATATTTCTCAAACTTTTCTTGTTTTTTCTTTCATTTAACGTGGATACTTTGGAGATTACAGGCTAGTTACTTTGTAGAATAATCCTCATATTGCTATGATTAGACTTAGATTATGCATTTGGGGCAGTGATACCACAGAAATGATACATTCAGGCTTCTCTGCCATGGGAGGTCAATGACCATGTGCTGCATAACTCATTATATTAGATTTTTTAAAATTTATTTCTTATTGTTGTTCAGTTACAGTTGTCCCCATTTTCCCCCTTGCTGCTCTCCCCTGCTGCATCCAATCCCTGCTCCCAAAGACAATCCTCACATCATTGTCTTTGTCCATGGGTCCTTTATACATGTTCCACTTCTTTCCTCAGTTATCTTCCTCCCACTCTCCTTTGGTCACTCTCATTTTGTTCCTTGTCTCTGGTTCTATTTTGCTTGTTTGTTTGTTTTGTTGATTAGGTTCCACTTACAGCTGCGATCATATGATATTTGTCTTCCATCACTTGGCTTATTTCACTTAACATAATGCTCTTCAGTTCCATCCATGCTGTTGCAAAGGGTAGGAGCTCCTTCTTTCATTCTGCTGCATAGTATTGAATTGTGTAAATGTACCACAGTTTTTTGATCCACTCATTTACTGATGGGCACTTAGGTTGCTTCTAGTACTTGGCTATTATCAATTGTGCTGCTATAAACACTGGCATGCATAGCTTCTTTTGAATTGGTGTTTCAGTATTCTTAGGATATAATCCCAGCAGGAATCCTAGTTCAAAAGGCAGACTAGTGTAGGTAGCCACTGTGGAAAATAGTATGGATTTCCTCAAAAAAACTAAAAGTGGAACTGCTTTTTGATCCAACGATTATTTTAGTTTTGATCATTTTTTAATGTGTGGTTTATAAGGTATCTGTACCTTAAAGTTAATTATAAATATTTTGTGGAGTATATTTTGAGTTTATATAAATATCCCATTTCTCATACAATATATTCCAAATAATTTAAAAATTTGATTCCTGCCTGAATAAGTTATTATTATGATGGTTGTCTGATGGTGGTTAATTATCAGTTTAATTACTTTGTGATTTCTCTGTTTTATTAATTGACATTCTACTGACACGTAGGTCTTTGTTTCTTTCTGACTCTTTTTGGTCAGTATAGACTCCTAAATTCCTTCTTTTAGTTAATGACATTCAATTCTTCACTTTTACTTTTCTTCTGATGCTCAGTTTTTCCGAGTTTTAGGCAATTACACATTTTCCATATATTTATAGCAGAGAAATTTATGTATGAATGATGAATAATTAAAGAATTGCATCTGATAATATTGGGTTAAATATTTTATAAGAAAAAAACTATAAAATTAATCCAAATAAACAACATAAGAGTTTAAAAGAAACATGTGCTTTAATTTGTTAAGCTCTAACCTTTTCTGTATTAGAAAAATACTTTGACACAAACACTTTACAAATGTCAGCAGAAAATCTATACTCTATTTCTTCACGTTGGTTTTGTGACATTGTGTTTGCTGATATTCGACAAGGGATAAGTTAGGATTGATTTCTTCAGCCACTGCTCTTTTTTGTTATATTAAGGGAAATTAAAGGACTGAAATGAACTGAGTCCCTTACAACTCCATCATTGCTCATGTGTGCAAACCTACAAAAGTCACACCTATGTGCCTCTGGGTCTCCGAGGTCACTAGAAATGTTAGGAATAACACATCACTTTAAGTTGAAGAAATTATAAAAATTTTAAAGTCTGTTAAGGGGAGACTTTGTGCTGCATAGTTTATAAAAATGATTTTAAACTAAAAATAGATTTTCTTCTTGGGGAAGATATCATGAGCATATTTCTACACTCCCTAAATAAGATGAATCTAAAATTGAATACTTACATCTATCCTTCATCATTGTAGTAGACTGGAAAATTTAAGCAGCTCAAAAGAGATTCAAATGTTATTAAATGACAAAAAATATAATTTAAAAGAAGCAATGTATTTAATTAATATAAGGAAATTTAACTTGAATCAGATGGAGAATAATAAATTTCTGTTACTTCAAAGGTCTTTTACATTCAATTAATTTTTGGTGAATTTCTCATTTGGTACATCTATTTTATGAAGATAAATTTAGTAATATTCCTCAATCAAATTTAATATGTAAGCCCACACATATATGGAAAATTTATTTACAACTAAAACAAAGGAGCCAAGAATATACAATGGGGAAAGTGAATAAATGGGACTACATCAGTCTAATACACTTCTACACAGGGAAGACAGCCATCATGAAAATGAAAAGGGAACCTATTGAATGAGAGATCTTCACAAATCATATATATGATAAGAGATTCATACCCAAAATATATAAAGAGCTCATACAACTCAACAACAACGACAAAAATAGCAACAACCAGAAACACAAACCATTTAATTAAAAATGGACAGATGATCTGATTAGATTTTTATTAAAAAGACATATTGATTGACAACATTCATAAGAAAAGATGTTCAACATCACTAATTATTAGAGGAATGCAAATCAGAACCAAAATGAGGTAGATATCACATCACACCTGTTAGAATAGCTCTTATCATAAAAAAAAAGAAAACAAAGAAATAAGTGTTGGAGAGATTGTGGAGTACACATAACCCTCATTTTAGTAGGATGGTAAATGGTTCAGTCACTGTGGAAAACAATACAAAAATTTCTCAGGAAGTTTAGAATAGAACTAAAATATAATTGGCTATTGCACTTCTGAGTATTTATTGGAAAACATGAAAACACTAATTCAAAAAGATATATACAGCTTTGTATTCATTGCAGCATTACTTACAATAGCCAAGGTATGGAAACAATCAAAGTGTGCATTCATAGATGAGTGAATAGAGAAAAAATATGTATACACACCCACACACACACACACATACCACAAAGGAACAAAAGAATGAAATCTTGCCATTTTGCAACTACATGGAAGGACCTGAGGGTATAACACCAAGTGAAATAGATCAGAAGGAGAAAGAAAAATATATAATTTTACTCATATATGGATTCTTTAAAAAAAAACAAAACAAAGCAAAACCCAAACAAATTCACAGATATAGAGGACAGATCAGTGTTTACCACAGAGGAATGGAGTTTTGGGGTGTGGAGTCGGTGAAATGGATAATAGTGATCATTTTAGGGTCTGATTGCTTTTAATATACATTATAATGTTTTACATTATTTACATATTATAATGTTTTGCACCTGAAGCCTATAATTTAAAAAAATAATGAATATACAAAATCTGTCTGGAAAATGTCCAGACATTATTAATGTAACAAGAATAGTTTGAACAACATCATTGTAACCAGAGAGCCAAGGAGAGTGGACTGGAATGCATGTGTGTGAACAATGGTGACTTCACTGTACTAGTCAGTGGGGGAGGTAGACACTGTTGAGTGAGCATGTGCACTGTGTGACCTTTACATTCAAAATAACGGAGTGAGTAGAGCAAAGAATCTGCATCAGATTTTGCATTAAGCTTGAATATTTCTTTGTGAAAACTATTTGGATGATTCAGAAGACTTTTGGGGGTGATGCAATGAGAGCACTGCAAATAAAAGTGTGGTACAAATGCTTCAAAGATGGCCAAGATCTGTTGAAAGTGATAAGCATTCTGGAAGGCCTGCAACAAGCGGAACCTCTGAGAATGTTGACCATGTATGGACTTCAATCAACGAAGATCAGTCACTGGCAGTGAGAAAACTAGAAGCTGATCTGGTGATTCTAAAAACTAGGGTGTCCAAAAGTTTGACTCAGGATATTGGCATAAAATGTGTCATGGTAAGATTTGTTCTGTGGTTTCTGCTACCAGAGCAGAAGGAACGTTGCTAATGACTTAATTCTAACTGCTACCAATGAACCTGATTTCCTCAAGAAGGTCATAACCAGAGATGAATTGTGGGTCTGAGGCTGTGAACCAGAAATGAAGGCCCAATCATCCCAGTGGAAGTTACCTGATTCTCCAAGCCCAAAGAAGGTACTGCAAAGTTGCAGCAAGGTCAACACCATGTTAACTGTGTTTTTTTGATTGGGAAGGTGTTGTCTATCACAAGTATGTCCCTCACAGGCCAAACAATTAATAAGGAGTACTACTTCAATGTTCTTCATTGGTTGAAAGATGCAAGATGATAAAGATGGCTGCAGCTACAGGCAACTGGTGATTGGCAGCTTCATCATGACAATACTCCCACCCATGCATCCTGTCTTGTGCAGAGTTTTTGGTGAAACATCAATTCACCCAGGTGACTCAGCATCCCTACATCCCAGATTTGGCACCTTGTGACTTCTGGCTTTTCACAAAATTAAAATCACTTTTGAAAGGGAAGAGATTTCAGACCATTGATGAGATTCAGGAAAATATGATAGGGCAGCTGATTGATTGGGAGAACTGGGTCAGGTCCCAAGGTGCCTACTTTGAAGGGGACTGAGGCATCATTGCCTTATGTACAATGCTTCTTGTATCTTGTATCTTCTCCAATAAATGTCTCTGTTTCTCATATTACATGGCTGGATACTTTTTGGACAGACCGTGTGTGTGTGTGTGTGTGTGTGTGTGTGTGTGTGTGTGTAAAATCTTTAGTACAGAATTTTAATTAGTAGAAATATAGCATTTGTATGTACTTGTGAAATTAGCTTGTTATATGTCTTCACATATTATTTGTAATTTTTTGAGTGGCAGAATAAATATCCAAATCCATTTTTTTAAAGATTACAACTCACTTTGTTGCAAAACTCTCTCTGTTGCATTGGTTGGAACTGATACCACAGTGCCTCTGAAGTCTGCCTATACACTATTTTTTCTTTTTAACAATCTTTATTTTTCAGTTATAGTTGACATACAATAATATATGTTTCAGGGGTAGAATATAGTGATTAGACATTTGCATGCTTACGAAGTGATCACCCTAAGTCTAGTACCCATCTGACACCATACATAGTTAAAACACTATTATTCACCATATTCCCTATGCTATGCTTTACATCCCTGTGACTATTTTGCAACTACCAAATTTTACTTTTAATTCCTTTCCCTTTTTTACCCATCCCCTTTAACCTCCCTCCCATCTGGCAACCAGTAAAATGTTCTCTGTATCTATGAGTTTGGTTCTGTTTTGTATTTTTCTTTATATTTTGTTTTAGATTCCACACAGTGAAATCATGTGACATTTATCTTTTTCTATCTGAGTTATTTCACTGCGCACACTACCCTTTAGTTCAAACAAGGCTGCAGCAGATGAAATATTTCATTCTTTTTTACGGTTGAGTTATAATTCGTTGTATACATTCACCACTTCTTTATCCATTCATTTATTGATAGACACCCAAATTACTTTCATATCTTGGTTATTATAAATAATGTTATAATGAACATATGGATGCATATGTCTAACCCAAAATAGAATTGTTTGGTCCGTATTTTTCTCTTGTTATAGACTTTGTTTTAAAGAGTATTTTGTCTGATGTAAGTATTGCTACACTAGCTTTTTTTTTTTAATTTTCATTTTCATGAAATATGTTTTTCATCACTCTACTTTCAGTCTGTATGTATCTTTCTTTCTGAAGCCTCTTATAGACAGACAGCATATATAAGTGTCCTATTTTCTTATCCATTTAGTCCCCTTATGTGTTTTTATTGAAACATGGATTAAATCCATTGACATTTAGAGTATGAGTTGAAAAATGTAATTATTACCATTTTATTATTATTTATATTTTTATCTCATTTTGGTGTTCTTTAAAAAGTTCTTTTTATTATTTTTGTAATACTGGTTTGGTGGTGATTAACACCATTACCTTTTTCTTGTCTGTGAAGTTCAGTGTCTGTCCTTTGATTTTAAATGATAGCTTTGCTGGGTAGAGTATTCTCGGTTGTATGCCCTTACTTTTTATCACTTTGAACAATTTGTGCTAATCCCTTCTGGCCTGTAAAGTTTCTGTTGAAAAATAAACTGACAGTCTTATGGGAGCTCCCTTGAAGTTAACTAACTGTCTTTCTCATGTGGCTTTTAAGGTTCTCTCTTTGCCTTTAACATTTGGAATGTTTAATATGATGTGTTTTGGTGTGGGCCTTTTGGGGTTCATCATGTTTGAGACTCTCCTGCCCTTCTAGCATGTATGTCTTTTTCTTTCGTCAGGCTAGGGAAGTTTTCCTTCATTATTTCTTCAAATAGTTTTTCAATTTCTTCCTCTTTCTTTTCTCCTCTGGGTACCCCTATAGTGTAAATGTTGGTTGATATGCTTTATGTTGTCCCAGAGGCCCTGTATACTATCATCATTTTTTTTGATTTTTTTTCTTTTTGCTGTTCTGATCGGGTGTTTTCTGCTACCTTATCTTCTAAGTCAGTGATTGAATTTCCTTCTTCTTCATATAACCTACTGTTGCTACCCTCTTCAATTATTCATTTGAGTTATTGGATTTCTTTCTGACTGGTTCTTTTGTTTTCTTTCTCCATTTTTATGTTTCCTATCTTTTCATTGAAGTTTTTACTGAAATCATTGAGCATTCTTATAACTAGTGTTTCGAGTTCTGCATCTGATAGATAGCTTGTCTCCATTTTGTTTAATTCTTTTTGTAGTTTTGTTCTGTTCTTTTATTTGGGACATTTTTTTGTCTCTTCATTTTGGCTGCCTCCTTGCATTTGTTTTTATGTATTAAGTAGAGCTGTTACATCTCCCAGTTTTGTTAGAGTTTCCTTATGTAGCAGATGTCCTGTGAGGTTCAGTGGCACCATCTTTCCTTCTTTCCTGAGTCAGGTGCTGAAGGCATGTCCTTGTGTGGGTCAGGTGTGCCCTTCTGTTGTAGATGAGCCTTGATTGTTTTTGGCAGGTCATCAACTCTTAGACTGATTGTGAGGACTGGCTATAGTGGAGGAAGTATTTTTCAGGGGCTAACCCTGTAGGACAGGATTTACTTTAATGGGTCTCTGGTGCCTGTCAACCTATCCTTTCAGTGTATCATTTGTAGAGGTGTTTAGGTGGTGTTCTGGTGTGATCTGAAGCTGGCAACCAGATATTTTGATTCTGAGGCTTCTTGGGAGGTGCAAGCCAAAAATCAGCTATTGCCTGTGCCATACCCTGGGATATCTGGTATGAGTTACAAAGTGATCCACAGATATTTGTTACTTGTTCTGGACCTGGAGGTCCTTAGAAGAAGCTAAGTTGCAAACGGAGGCAGGCTGACACTAATGTCAGACTGGAGGCTGCTTACCAAGTGGTATGAGGCATCCTGAGTTCAGATGCTGCTTGTTTGAGGTTTGTGAACTATGGAGAGATTTTAGGAAAGTCGAACATGGAAGCCAGGATAGGTCATTTCCATATAAAATCCACTGGAAACAGCTTGGGTGGGGCTGAAAGTTGGGTGTGGTATGGTCTCAGGAAATCACCAGGGTGTGGCACACAGTGTTAGCCAACTTGATGAAGGCTCAGATAGGGCAACTATCTGTGCCTCCAGGGCAGAGGTTCAGCAAAGGAACAGGGCCTCTGCCAGCACTTCTATCTGGGAGAAGGCTGCCTTGAAACCAGAAAATTCAGTTTCTCCTTATATGTCCTTTTTGCCTTTTGAGCTTCTGCCCCAACGCTGGAGATCAGAGCAAGTACATTAGTGTGCAGGCTCTTTAAGAGGAACTCCTGGGATTCCAACAGTGTTCCTTCTCACTCAGCCACAAACTCTGCTGGTTTTTATAGACAGAAGTTGTGGGGCTTCTCTTCTTAGTACTGGAACCCTGGGCTAGAGATACTGGTATGGGCCTGGGACTCCCTGATTTTCATGAGGAACCTTGTAGCCATGGTACCCTTCCCAATTTTTAACTGCCAGAGGTGGATGTAGGGCCAACCCATTCTGTACCTTCACCCCTCCTACCAGACTCCACGTGTCTTCTGTAAATGTTTTAGTTATGGGACTTCTGTTCAGCTAGACTTCAGGCGCCTCTCAGTGATTGTTGTTTTTGTAGTTTAGTTGCAATTTTAAGGTCCAGTGATTTTAAATGATAACTGGTGGTCTTTGGTGGATACAAGTACAGTTTTACCTACTCCACCATCTTGATGTGTTTAGTGTGTTTACTTCTATATAAAAAATAGATACATGATATGAAGTATTTGAGTTGTAGGCAAAATTTTATGAGGGTATAGATAGTGATTACTTTTGGGAAGAGACTCTGTGTCTGGAAGAATTTACTTTTTATTATTCAAAATTTTCATGTTATACTTTTCTAACTAATTAGATCTATAAATTGATGACAGATGATAGCTAGCTAGATAAGTGTTTCAAATAAATTCCAATGATAGAAAGATTTTTGCACAAAGGTACAAAGGTGTTACTAAATGTTTGGATGAGACTTGAAGTAAATAATGAATAATGTGACACTTCTGAGAATTGAATTGGGTTAGTAGATTTTCATGCTTTGGTTTTTATGAAAAGAAAATATTGTGTTAGTCCTGGCTGGTATGGTTCAGTGGGTTGAGTGCCTTCCTGCAAAGTGAAAGGTTGACATTTCCATTCCCAGTCAGGGTACATGCCTGGGCTGTGGGCGAGGTCCCTAGTTGGGGCATGGGAGAGCCAATTGTTGTTTCTCTCACACATCGATGTTTCTCTCCCTTCCCCTCTCTTTAAAATTAAATAGATAAAATCTTTAAAAAATACTGTGTTACAAACAAATATTTTAGAGAACATAGGGTATCATTTAAAAAATAATGTTTCTTATACTTGAAAGATAATAGCCAAAATAAAGAATAACAAAAGTATCATACTTTGCTGGGTATAATGCTCCCCCATATGTTTGGCTCAAACTTTCAGAAAACAAAATCTTTTAATTTTTAATTCAATTATTTATATTTAAGTACTTGGTTTTTATACTATAAAGAATATTATTTTGCATAGATATATTGTTAATGCTTTCTAGAGTTACACTTTTGATGCATAAGAATAATAAAATAATTAAAAACTTTTATATAGAGACAGAATTAGTATTACCCATGTATATCCTTATTTTTTCCTTAAAAATTTGGGCAAAAAAGTATGCATTGTATATGGCAAAATACAGTATATATGATATATAAATTAAATATAGACCTACAGTAAAAATGATGTGTGCATTTTTTCAGATGGTGGCTTCAAATGTTATTATTACACTCAAATACAAGTGAAAAATGGAAATGTCAGATTATTTACAACTCAGCATTGCTTTGTTTCATGGACTGCAATGTGTCACCATTTTGTCTACCTCCTATTAAGGTCAAGACATATGGATCTGCTCAAGTTAGTAAATACATGCTATTCATATAAGAATTGTATCATACATTAGCTGTTTCTTCTTCTTGTGGCTATAACCATTTATTTGTCCACGGCTTTGATATTGCTAATGCATACTCAACCTCTCCTAAATATCTACCACTCAATATACAATTATGTGTTGTCAGGCATATGGAATAAGGACATATATGTTTTGTTAATTGTGCAAAGTTTATTAATCTAATCCACAAGTTTCTTGATTCAAACAGATAGTGGTCCTTTATATCATAAGACACAATTTCATTAATTTCACCATACAGGGTAAGCAATTTCAGTTACTATTCAAAATTATATTTATAGAAACTTAAAATTGATCTAATCATCTACTCTAAATGTTTACTTGATATAGTTTTTCATATCTATTGAATGCTGTTCTACTCACACAGTAGCTCAAACAAATGATGGGCCAGAAGTATGGATTGAGTAAATAAAAAATGACATGCATAGATCAAATATTAGTGTACATTTAATTAATTAAATTTCTTGTTCTCACCCTCTAGATAAATGCCTATGATTTTCATTGGCAGTGGAAATCCACAAACCATGACAGCTTCAGAACTCAGCTGACTTGTTTCACTTTCGTGAGGCAAGAGATGTGGAAAAGCACTTCTCTAAAGACTGTAAGTGTATGAATGAAAAGAACTGATGTTTTGAGCTAGGATCATGCTAGTTCTCAATATTGCAAGTGACAAGAGATGCATTCTCATTTTATAGTGGTGTGTGTGTGTGAGAGAGAGAAAATCTCGGGGCTCATGGAGCAGCTTCTCCTGCCCAGGTCAGTCATAATAAAATATACATATTTTGAAAATCTGAACTTATTATTATGTCATTTTCTTTGTATCTATTAATAATGACACAATTAAATAACAGGTTTAACAAGTTTTTATTTAATTTTTACTTGTTTCAACTTTTGTATTCTGCACATTAACTGTATGCACCTTAAATTCCTCAAAACTGGATCATTAGGATGTTGTATGAGTTCAGTTCAAAAATATTATCTCTTGTTAGCCTACTACTTTCTAAGAAAAAAATCTGGGCTATATCCTGATGTTAATTTGAAAGTGACATGGATCAATGAACAAAGAGTTTAAGTATTTATTTTTTGAATTTATAATATATTATCCTATTGCTTAGTTGATGTCAATGATAAGATACACCTTTCTGATTAAGCACCTGTTGAACTTTAGATTGCAATAATCAGACTTGTTCAATTTAAATTTTAGATTATTTAGGAAGTCTTCAGCAATAAAAGACATTATAATATGTTGTGATTACTGTAGATGTTATGAAGAGGCTGTTAAATCTAGTGGGAATGTTCATCAGCATACTGTAATCAGCAACTAGAGCAAATGCTTAATTACAGTTATTTAGGTGACAAGTTGATGTAGTAATGGCATTGAAAGCAGAAAATGATGCCTGTATTAATACTTGCAACATGTAAAAGGATATGAAAATGCATCATTATCAATGAGGATCTCAGTGTATGGCTGTTTACATTATTTTTTTATTCTACTAATTCCAAATGCAATTTCACTTTACTTGTTTAAATATTTCTGAAAGAGAAACACAGTATTTTGTATTTGACATAAAATCCTTGATGTTAAAAGAGGCTTATTTATTTTATTTTATTTTTTTAATGATTTATCCAGTGTTTAGTCATTACAAATAACATTGTTTTAACTACCACCTTACTTCAACTCCTTGGTAGCATAGAAGACATGCAATTATTTCTGATTTATTAAACAAAACTTTATTGTAACCTATATATTTAAAAGGAGATTTTAAAAAGATTTTTTAGTTATTATTCATATTCTTTATAAATAACTAAACTTGAAGAAACCACTTCATCAATATTGTTGTATTAGTTTTCTATGGGTGCTGTAACTAATTACTTCAAACTGTGTAGCTGAAAACAATAGACATTTATTTTCTCACACTTCTGAAAGCCAAAGAATACCATCAGGTTATTGGCATGGCCACAGTCTCCCCAAATCTCTAGGAGAGATTCCATTCCTTGCCTTTTAAAACTTCTGGGGTTGGTCAGCATTCCTCAGAGTATAGTTGCATCACCCGAAACTTTTTGTGGTCATACTGTCACCTCTTCTTTTTGTATCTCTACTCTGCATCTCTAATAGGACATTTACTGTTGGGGACCACCATGCCTGGTTTCATAACCTATAACCCCTCATGGCTAAGGCTGAATAAAAATACCTTGGGATAATAAGCCACTAAGGAGACAAAACTTATCCTGTCAGCAGGGATGCAGCCTTTGCCCTCTTTACTTTACCCTGCTTGGCCTATGGAGAATGGCTGAATAGTCAATGACAGGTAAGATTCCTCAAGGGAGGAACAATCTAAGACAGGCACAGTCACAAAGGGGCCATCAGGGAAGACTTAGGGGACTATAGAAAAGCAGTGATAGACCTTACCCCTCGGCTTTGTCATAGCCTAAGTCCTCATTCTATCTGTAAAAAGTCTCCTAATCTCTTGATTGTTGGTGTCCCCCACCTGATTCAGGCCTGAAATAATGCCAGAGGGTGGTGCAGCCCTGGCAAGAATGGGAGGTTCCTAGGGAAGATCAGGCCTAAGAAAGATTGCATAAAATCCTGTGAAACCTGCTTTGCTAGGATGACCCTCAATTTAAATGATAAGGGTCCAAGCATAAAATGTGTTTGTTTCCCAAAGTGTTATGGCCCTCTGGAGTCAGTCTATCTATCTGACCCTGACTCAGAATAAGCCTTTATAGTTCTTTGAATGCTATCTATTCTTTGATCCTTACTGCCTGACAATGAATGATGGGCTTTAAGTATACACCCTGTATTTCTGTGCAAACTAAACCCAATAAAAGCCCACTGCGAAAGAGGCTTAAGGCCTTTCTCTTCTGAGAGACTGGTCAGCCTTTCCCCCCCAAATAGATCATGGCTAGGTATACTTATTCTTGTCGATGGCAGCTGTGGGGAGCTCTGTAGGATGGAATGCCCCACAACTTACCATTAAATTTAGGGCTGACCAGTTAATCCAGAATGATATCCCTGTCTTAAGATTCTTAACTGAATTTCATCTGTCCATACTTTTTTTCTGATTCAATAAAGTAAAATTCAGATTGTAGAATATGGATATATCTTTTAGGATCCATCCTTCTATTAGAAACAGAAGTTTTTAAAAATAAATCCTAATAAGATATGATTGATTAATTAAGTGAACATGATGTATATTTAAAGACAGTATTAGTAATGTCACATTTTAAAATTGAGAAGGAATGCTAATATTAAGTATATTTTTTGGTTATAATAAAGCCTTCAAATGGTTTTGTTTTGACAGAATATTGCTTGATTAAACAAAATTATATTATTGCTTTTAATTTCTACAGATTGCATTGAAATACTTCATTCTTACTGATATAAAAATGCATGTGTATTTTTGTTTTGTTAAATGTGCATATAGTTACTTTGCCTTCTGTGAGCAAGTTCAGTGCTGGGCAAGCAAATAAAAGCACTGCATATGTTTAGAACTCTAGTAAATTAAACATAATAGAATACAGCCATGTAATTATAATACTCTGTTGCAATATTTGAGCATATATGCATGTGTGTTAATAATATTATGTATAATTTTCTGTCTTGTACACATACACATATAACATAGCATAACAAAATAGGAGAGAGAAAATTGTGATTAGCCTTGATTTAGTGGGCATGTTAGGCAAAGTTTTGAGGAGTATGTGGTTTCTGAAATGGGTTTTTTTAAATGAATAATACATGTGCATGTTAAAAAAATAAAATAAAATATAAGTTTTGAGAAAGTTCTGAAAAAATTCTGGGCAGAAAAAATAGTGAAAGAAATAGAGTTATAATGATCTTGAATTGCTTATAGTAAATAGAGTCACTATACAATAACCAGAGTGAGATTTTTAATTCCTTCAGTTTATAAATCATCTTGAAATGGAGACTAAAATATCTCTTATACCCCATATATGGATCTAGTCCACAAAGTACCTTGCTGGTATCATCATTTATTAAATTCCAGCTTGCTACCTCAGACTGAGGATTTTGTTAATTAGAAGAAAACCTTTTACTCCACCCTAACCCTTGCCTTCTATCATCTTTGGACACTTTTCATTTTTACACTAATTTTTTCAATCTTAAATCCTCCCTATACTTACTCCAGAGATTTTTATCCTCACTGTATCAAAACTCCTCATAATGCTAAACTTAGTATGTTGTCAGATATTATTATTTATAATAACTGCATATATTATTATTCATATTATACTAATTTATAATTATAAATTTACTGCCATAAGTGAAGTAGTAAATTTGAATACCTTATTATTACTGAGGGCTCCCCTCGCAGTTCCCAGTCTAGCACTGATTCACAACTTCGGAGCCATGCACTGCTGTAAATTTCTGCCCAACTATGGGATCAACACTTCTCTGTGACCTTTTACATAATTGTTCTTCATGCTCAAAACATTTTTTTCTTTTGAATTTATGTGAGAGCAGTCTTTCTCTTTCAAGCGCACCTAGTGTGCTTCAGTGTTATGGTTCATGGACTCTCTCCCTATATCTTCCCCTAGAAATTTAGTTCCATCCAGTCTGGATGCTCTCCTTTTCTGTTCTCATTGACTCACAATGCTTTTAATATACCCTATAATCAGATAATATCAAATATAGACCGATTGCCTGCAAATTTCGGTGCTGGATCATTTGGCACACATTTATTAAACACCATGCAGTACAGATTTATTTAACATATCTACAGTCTGCCAGCTACTGTTTTAGAAACCAGGGCTATAGTGGTTAAAAATCAAGAAATTTCTGCCTTCTAGGAGACTGTCCTAATAATTATCCAATAATTATGATATATATATAAAATATATCACAGATATCTTTAATAAATAAATTTATAATGGATATAGTACATATTTTATGCTTATTTATAATTGTAAATTCACATATAATTTATACATGAAAATATCCATTTAATTACTTATATTTATAATTTAATATGTTTATGAGTAAAATAAATATTTTAAACATGGCCCTGACCCAGAGAATAAGAAGTAGCATAAATGCCAGTAAATCAATCTACCCGTCTTCCCAATCCTATGATCTCACCTTCTGCTGCACTATAGAAACCCCGGTTAGGGGTTTGGAAGCAAGAGCTCTGACACACTTCCAAGACCACAGTTTTGTGGAAAAGGTTTTCCATTAGGCAGGACTAGAGTTAATTATTACTTAGGACTAAAAATTTTAATTACTGAGTTGAAATTTGTAATTAAAAGTTACTTTAGGACTTTCTTTGAGTGACCACTGATTGTACTTACAGTACTTGTCAAGTTTACATTTGTTGTCTTAGAATAAATTTCTTTCTGTGAATGTATTTTAAATAATGAAGAAGGAGACATAAGTAGCTTTATTTTGGACTCAAGCTAAGTTAGGCATGATATGAGGTAGAAAGAGAAACATAAGACTAATTCTATAGCATGTATTCTGTCTGTTCCTTATATTTTTATTTATAATTTTATTTATTGGTTATTTATATAATATGCAATTATATTTTGATGGAAATAAAGTCTGATAATTTTATAGAAAGTGACAGAGTGAAGGTTGGGTATGTTAATTAGATAAGGTACTCATAGAAATACTTTTCAGGTATATTTTAAATTATTTCCCATACACTGTCTATAAAAACATTAAGTTACTTTATTTCAAGCTCAGCATGTTCAAAACTGGATTCCTCATAATTTCCCCAAATACACCCTTATTTCTTGTTTATGTCTCTTTTACAACTTACATGACCCAGGCTTTGGGGCTCGGATATTCTATGCTGTATGGGAGAGTAGAATGTGCTGGTCCACTGAGCACTGATGAGCAGCGGTATTAAAGAATGCAATATTGCAGAGGGTGAACACAGAGTTGGCAATCACATAGACAGTCAGAATTATGAGTATGTAAGGAGAGAGAATACATCATTGTTAAGGGCATAGATTCCAACCAGAGAAAGACAGGACAAAGAGATGCCTCCTAAACTACTAAAAGGGAGGTTCATGTTATATTACATTTTCTTCTTCTACTATGTGTATAGGAAAAGTAATACCACAATTAACCAAACCACATAAATTATGATGCTGGATGTTCCTAAAACTCCCTTATCATTTGCCTCCCTCTCAGACTGGTATTACTAATCAATCATAAAATCCTATAGGTGTTAATTTATATATATGTCTTGATTCAGATCTCTCTTTCTAACCATACTGACCTGATATATGTACTTACTGATCTCTCAGTGGGCATCAGTTTTACATATTTTCTCTGATTTCCATCTTGTTTCCAATCCAGATTGTACTCATGCTTCTTTCAATTTGAGCTAGCTTAGAAAAATATAACCACAGAACTCACCTGGTTAAAACCAATCATTGTCTACCTGTATAGTCCTGTTTAAATGAATGGCAGTCCCCCATCCCCCCGCAGTTTTCTAGAGTGACTAAAGTTTCATTCACCTCTTCAACTATAAGCGCCTGTACTTATAGTTGAAGTACGCACTTTCCTTGGCATGCCTTTCCTGCACTTTCCTTGGCATGCCTTTTATCTGTTCTAGGTTCTTTGAATCCTTTTTCTCTGCTTAGGGCCAAGTCACCTTAGATTAGACAACCTTCTTCACTATTAGTGGAGCATATCTCAAAAAGGACACTTGGTTGCATTACATTTAAAAAATCCCTTTAGATTATATCCCAACTAACCAGACTGTTACGGAAAAGACAACTGAGACGGCCTCAGAGTTTGCTAAGTGGGGCTTATTCATGCATGCAGACCCAGAGGAGATAAATTCCAAATTCTGGGCCCGAGTTTAGGCAGGAGCTTTGCTTTTACTCTTGTTACAAAGGCAGAAGGAGGAGGAGGAAAGCAGTTGCTGAAAGCAGGTCATACAGAAGCAGAAAGTGAAAGTTAGTGTAGGACCTTGAGATAACTGCTTATCTAGGAAAGGCTGCTGTCTGGGAGTGTCTGCTGGTCAGCTCCTACCTAAGAATGGGTACTGCTCAGCTATGTCCTGTCACAAGACTATAAGTACTTAGGTGGCAAAGACATCTTATTTACTTTGCATTCCTAATTTTTATAACCAGCATTCAGTAGGGACTCATTTTTAAAGAAGTGATTTTTTTTTTGTTTTACTTAGACATTATTTTGAAAACAGTAAGACAAGTTGCAGACTTAGTCAGTATTTACAAAACACATGTGAACAAAATTTGTGTCCAGAGTGTATATGTAAGAAACTTCTATAAACTCTGTATATAAAGGACACATGGACAAAGCCCAGGGGAGGTAGGTCCAACGGTGGGAGGTGGGAATTGGTGGGCAGGGCATGTGGTGGGGTGAAAATGGAGACAACTGTACTCGAACAACAATAAAATAAAAAAGCAAAAAAAAATAAAAAATAAAAATAATGGGAAGAAAACTTGAATGGAAACTTTACCAAACAGTTAATGTTACTGAGCAAGCCAGGACTCAGCCACCTGATGCCTTGACACATGACCCAACAATTAGTGTTGCAGGAAACAGTTTTTTTTTTTTAAACAGGGTTCCAACCTCAGGATTTGGGAGCCCTAGAGCACTCCAGCTCAGAGCCTTCCTCTTCTAAAGACCCACAGTCTCCCTTGCTCTCCAAAAGGCTACAAGCTAAAACCATGCCCAGAGGTTCCCCATATCTTTATATGTCCTTAAGCCAGTCACACAAACAGATCTCCATCCCTCTGGAATGTGCATTTGCGGGTTTCAGAGTCACCATCCTCTCACAGCAGCTCTCTCCTTCAGGATCTGGGGTGCACTGCCCTCAGTCTCCATGTAGTGGTTCAGGAAAATATGTGCCTTGTTACACTGGATCATGATGGAGTCCAGGGAGGCAAACGTCCTAAGAGAGTGACTTCTCTGTACAGAAAAGCAGAAGTCTGCAACTCAACAGTCCCAGTCCCAGTTCAGCTCCAAGCATCTCTCATGAGTCTGGGTGGCTGGGCAGATCCCTGCAGCTTTATCACTTCTACCACGGTCTTTTCCAGGCAGACCTACTCTCTCACTGCCCACCTCACAGCTCTCTTTCTTCCAGACCTCCTGGTGAACCGCCTCTCTCACTCCAGACCTTGTGGCTCTCTCTTCTCTGTTAGCCTGCCTTGATTTAAGTGCTTGGTCTGGAACTTCCTGTGTGACTTCAAATCTGGCCCTTCATATGGTATGTTATTGTCTGCCATTTTTGCCAGTTCCCCAGTGTCTTTTATCCTCTTTTGGCTGCCATCTTTAGTCAGGGCAACAATTTCCAGGGATGCATGGGCTGCCAGGATGACCATCCACAGTCTGCCTCTTGCACAAGGTGCTATAGGAACTCCCCTCTGGCAGCGGGAGTTCCACTAATCATTGAATATTGCCACAGTCATGTACCCAATTTGCCCTGAGTGTCAGCCTTCTTCCTTCAGGAAGGCAAGACTATTAACTTCCCTTTTGTTATGCAATGTATCTTAAACACTGTAATCTACTCTTCCCTTCCCTCAATCAAGGTCATTCTCTTATTTTCAAGGGAGGGGGCACATTCTGCAACCCTGTTACACTCATACAAATGGCAAATAAGCACATGAAAAAAATATTCAAAATGATGAGTCACCAAAAAATGCAAACTAAAGTCAAAATGAAAACTCTGGAATTCATTCACTAGTATGGCTAATATTCAAAAGACGACAATGCTTAGTATTGATGATATGGAAACTTTAAATACTGACAGAAGTTAAAAATAGTACAGTAATTTAAATATCAGTTATTCAGTTTTGATGAAGTCAGTAAGATAATTAATGACATGAACTAAAAATCCATAGGTGTTTATCTGAGTGAAATGAAACCATGTTTACACAAAGACCTATATATGAATGTTCATGATAGCTTTATTTAAACAACTGCTCATTTCCAAATATTATTGGATAAACAAATGTGTGGCATATACATTAATTAGAATACTATTCAGCAATACAGAGAAATAATAAGTCCAACATTGTACATGAATCTCAAAAGCAGTATGTTAAATGGAAAAATCCAGATACTGATGGCTACATACTGTGTGATTTCCCTCACAAGAAATGTTAGAAAACAAAATTATAGTGACAATAAGCAGATCATTGATTAATTTTAAGAAGAAATCAAAGATACAATATAAAGAGCGATAGTTTAAAACTATAAATATATTGAAAACAATTTCATAAATCAGTTATAAAGAGACCAATGATTTCTTTCAAACTTTATCCAGAACTGTGGAAGTCTTATGAGCTGAAATTCCTGCTGCAGTTAACTTTGACAATTCACTATTCACTGTGCTCTGACTTTCATAATCAAAGGCTTAACCATGGGAGTGTGTGAACGGTGTTGTTCCCCATTGCTTATTTTTATCAAAGAAGAATGCATAGTGAGAAGTGTCAAATATTTGTATGCTTCAGGGCAGATATTGATAGCTTGGATTTAAGAAACATCAATACTTTGTTCCCTACAAATAATAAAATAGACCTACCATCTATCTAGCTGTTCATTGATTTAGGTTATCAAATGGTCACATTTTTCAGTAAAACTATTTCATTCTTATCATCAAAATAGTTTCTTGATAGTCACTGTATTTTCTATATTTTCTTTTTCATTAATCCTGAACACATTTCAGAGTGATTTGTATTTCAGATGCAGTCTTGGAATATTTGGGTAGCTATATTAAATGTATGGCACGAGATTAAATAGTTAATTGCATTATATTGAGTTATTTCATTATATAATTAAGTTATATACTTTATGTAGTATTAACATTTGAAATGTTAATCACAAGAATGTGTTTAAATTTGTAGCATAGATTGCTTTGGGAGAATGATGGAAATGAAACTTTCAACTTATTGCCTTACATATTATGTACAACCACTTCAGAAACACCTATGTCAACTGTTGCTTATGCTGCCAAAGAAACAAAAATCCTGCTTCAATAAAATCTTTCTGGTACAACAGTAGAAATTCCAAATATGATCATTCATGAGATTTTTGGCTGGAAGAATAGAGAACCTTGAGTCAAACTGGCTTTTATGATAAAGTTATTGTTCCCAAAATGCTGTCTAAGAACCGCAGTATCACCCAGAAACTTGTAGAGATTCAAATTTTTAAGTCCCATCATGGATATACCAAACTCAAATATTTGAGGGTAGGGAACAACAATCTCAGTTTTAACAAGCTGTTAACAGGATTCTGAGAATCTGCCATCAAATGTATTATTCAAAGAACGGCAAATACAGGTGTGGGGCAGGCTCCAGTACGTGAAACAATAATTTAAGTTAGTTGGACATCACTTCGCAAAATTTTTTAAGTGAGAACTGGTTATCAAAATTAAATTCAAAAGACATTTACTTAAGTAAACAAGCTGATATTTTAATTCAAAATCTCTTTGCATGTGTTTGAATATTTTTCCTAAATATTTGTTGTAATTGTTGTTGCTTTTCTTGGTAGCTTTTCCTCCTGCCAAAATCATGAAAGAAATTATTGTCAAGTTGACAGTGGTCTTTTCTCCACTATTAACATTTAAATCACACTCAGGTGGTATAAATTTTCAATTTTTCAACCCAAACTGGAGGATAGATTATTAATTCCATATGAGTAGTAGATTGACTCTATGGGATTGGATTTGTAATTGTGTCATAGTTTAAAGTTGATATTGTTTCAAATCTTTTCTATTTCAAAAATTTCTCCTTATGAGTTTCAGAATGGGTACTTTGTTCTACTGGAAACACATTTATTATCCATTTACTTGATTTGCTTCATCGTTTATTCAGTTAATGCAGAAAAAATTATTTTCTCGAATACACTTTTAACATACTGTTTCTGCAAATGCCACTTCCAAGAGTCTCTCTGGTGTGTAAGAACATCCTCCTGTTTTATCTGGAAAGCCATCAGATTTTTTCTAGATTTTTTTTTTGCTTTTGTTCTAATTATCTTTCATGTTTTCACTTAGGAATGGGCAAAATGGAAATAGAACTATTTCTTATTTCAGTTTTTGCTTCAGTATTAAATACCTTATTTCTGATTTAAGCCCATTCATCAAAAATGAGGAGAGAACTGATGTATTCCTTGTTTCAGGATTGACTTCTGAATGTTTTCTGAAGACTTTATAAATACTATTCCTGATACCTGGGTGAGAGAGAACTTCAAATATGAGATTCTATTTTATAATAATTGATGTGTGTTCCTTTCCAGCCTTGAGTTAATTTAACAAAGATCTGTTTTGTTTATTTATCCTTGGGAATGTCAGGCTTCAAAAAGATAACTGGAAACACATATAATGACATTGCCTTTCTCATTGTATGGGATTTCTATTTTTATCAATTTCCTCTTTAGAATTAGGAGGTATGATTTATTAATACAGGCCTGGCTCCATAATCTGTGGGCTCAGGGCAAAATAAACATTTGCGGCTCCTCTTTCGAAAATCAAGAATGTCAGTATATCAACAGCCCCACTAAGACTTAAATATATATGATAAATTAACATAGCTTTTGAAAAGCCTAGTAGGCAACCATTTATTGTAAACTGCTATACTGACATTATGTATGTTTTTTTTTTCTAAATATAAAATCTTCTAACTAACTACAGAAGCAAATCAAGATAGCTGGGTTTTTTCAGCAGTATACTATATTGAGATAATCAATCCTGTGCAGCCTCAGATATTGAACAACAATTAAAAAACATGTAATAAAAAAGGAAAAAAGAAAATTAAAAGAATGTATACTCCTGTATCTTTTCCCCATCATTGTGGAGTCAGTAGAAATGTCACCTCATCAATAGATGCAGTTTTCTAGTCTGTAGACCACTGTGTTTAGAGAGTTTTATTCTGTATTTTTCTGTCTTCTTTTCTTGGTAAAGAGACATCTGAAGAGTTTATTCCCACGTTTACTTTGAAAACCCTAACATCATGTAACAATTTCATATGTTTCCTCTGTAGAGATAGTCTCTCTCTCTCCATTTTGTAAGTCCCATTTGAGTGTTGTATGCTTTTGAAGAGATTGAATCACCAGACTAGACTGATTGTGACACATCCTTCATATGAATTAAAGACCAGAACATAAATTCATAGTAATGATGAAAGATGTTATTATGTTTTATTTTCTGTTTTTAAATTTATTTCTCTTTTATTCTGTTTAATGTAATTGTAGAGATATTCTCTCTCCTTACCTAAACTTTATGCCATCTCCATTTTGGGTCACAATAAATACTTCTCTTTAGTTACCATCCACTCACGAACAAAAAAATAATTTGATGATTCCTAAAATACGCTTAAAGCTTTCCTTTCTCACTATATAACTTCTCCTTTAGGGATGGCTTCCCATTATTACTTAGCTTCAATTACAAAGCTACAATTATTGTTTCATGAATATGAAAATCACAATATACTTTGTTCTCTTTTATTCAAATATGAGTCTTTCATTTAAAACTGTTTTTTAAAATATCAAACCTATTATCTTTCTATACAATGTGGTACTCTAGCTGCATTGTCTAATTATGTGACAAAGTTCTTAAAAATGTATATTGATCCAACGGATGCAATTGGAATCATACAATAAAACATGCAATTGACATTAGGTAGGTTATTTTCACTGAAAGTTAAAAATATTTAACATAAGAATAATCTAAGACAAAAATTTGTTTATTAAGTTTTCTGTAGTTTAATTTTAATACATTTATTTACAGTGAAAGGATAACTTGATATTGCATTAATTTGATTTGAACTGAGTTTGGTTGCTTTTATCTTTTGAAGTGTGTGTATTCATGCACATACGTGTTTACCCTTAGGTAGCTTTGAAATGGAAATAGTCTGTCTGTGAACTGACATATAAGTATTTTTTGAAGCAAGTTATAAAAACAACTTGTGTGAATTTGCATTACAGTCTTCACTGAGCAAAGCAAAAGAGTATTGCTTGAAACAATATTAAAATCAGTCTCTGAATAACATTTAAAAATATGAATTTACAATTGATCAAATTTATTGTTCTCTTAAAAGTACATATGAATCTTAAAATTGCTTCATATATTGAGACATCTATCTATAAAAACATCTAGGTTTAGCTTTTTATTCTATTTTTTATTTTATTCATTTACACTTGCTTATTTTTACTGTTGACACTATTACAGTTGTCCCCGTTCCCCCCTTTGGGCCCCATTGACTGAGCCCTCCTGCCCTGACCAGGGCCTGCACCACTGTCGTCTGTGTTTGTGGTCTATCCATCTATGCATACATGTTCTTTGTTTAATCTTTTCCAGTTTCTCCACCCCCTCCCTTCTGAGGTTTGTTGTTCTGTTCCATGCATCAGTGTTTCTGGTTTTATTTTTTATTTGTCAGTTTGTTTTGTTCATTAGATTCCATATATTAGTGAGATCATATGGTATTTGTTTTTCTCTGACTGTCTTATTTCACTTAACATATTGTTCTCCAGGTCCATCCATGCTGCCACAAATGGTTAAGAGTTCCTTCTTTTTCTACCCACGTTGTATTCCATTTGTAAATGTACTACAAGTTTTTTATCCACTTTTGGGCAATTGTAAATAATGCTGCTAGGAATATAGACATGAATATATTCTTTCTGACTGGTGTTTCATGATTCTTAGCATGTATTCCTGGAAGTGGGATTGCTGGGTCGCATGATAGTTTCACTTTTAATTTTTTGAGGAAACTCCATATCGTTTTCCACCGTGGCTGCAACAATCTTCATTCCTGCCTGCAGTGCACTAGGGTTTCCTTTCTCTGCATCTTCATCAGCACTTGTTTATTGATCTGTTGATGGTGACCATTCTGGCAGGTGTGAGGTGGCACCTCATTGTCGTTTTAATTTGCATCTCTCTGATGATTAGTGATATTGAACATTCTGAAGCTCTTATTCCTTTATCTTTTAAATATATGGAAATATAATAATGGAATAAAAATTGTAGGGTAACAGTGTAATATGAAATATGGGAAATTAGGTTGAAATTTATTTAAAGTATTATTTTCTCCTTAAAAAAAGCTTAATTGCTTCATAACATTGTTCAAGTACAAATCTCATTTTCTAAAAAATAGCTTAACTACCTCTAAATATCCACAATTTGACATGAGTCTGGAAATTGATTCCAATATAGATGATATAAATATATATCTATAATTAACCCCATTTATAGAAGTTAAGAAGAGTTCCCCCTCAGAACTCCCACCCACTAAGTGAAATAACAATTAATATTTTTACTAAAAAAGTATTTCATTGTTTTCTGATAAGACAGATATTTTGGTAATAGTATTTTTAAAGCTGTATTTAATTATTTTTATTTTTTAGTATGTTTAGCATTTTGAATACAACAAAATTTAGGAAAATGTAAAGTGATAATATGAGTATTTGTGTAGTGGGTGAACATTCAAAATACTTTGTTTAGATATAAATCAATGGAATAAGTACTATCACATTATAATGGTTTCTCATACATAAATATGATTCTATTGAAATAAATATGATTTATTTCCAAAGTAACATGTAATTATTGTGAGGCCACTCTACTATGATTTTTTTATTCTGTGAAAATAAATGATTTATGTTGACATAATTTATTAAATTTTCTCATTATATTACTATTATTGTTTTTATTTATTTATTTTAATTAAGTTTATTGCAGTGACATCAGTTAATAAAATCATATAGGTTTCAGGTATACAATTCTATAATACTTTATCTGCATATTGTGTTGTGTGTTCATCACCCCAAGTCATTATATTTTTTAAAGTTTTGAATTATTTGAAATTTCAGTGTAGTTCTTTAAATAGAATCCTTTATTTACTGAAAGTATTGTTTTATTTATAAATAAGATATATAGAATATAAGTATGTATAACTATATTGTTGCTATTTTTATTTTCAGCAAAAGTTAATAAATTATGTCAACATAAATCATTTACTTTCGCAACATAAAAAATTGTAGTAGAGTGGCCTCACAATAATTGCATGCTATTTTGGAAATAAATAGAATCATATTTATGTATGAGAAATCCATTACAATGCAATAGTATTTATTCCATTGATTTTATATCTAGACAAATGATTTTGAATGTTCACTCACTGCACAAATACTCATATTACCACTTTAAAAACATTTTCGTAAATTTACCTGTTAGGTCAATTAAGAATAAGAAGAATAAATATTTTTATTTTACCTACACATTTTCCTTCTCTGATGCTATTCCTTTCTCTGATGCACTTCTGTTTTCTATCTAATTTTCCTTCTCTACTGGCAAAGAATTTCCTTAGTTTTTTTTTTTTTTTTAATCTGAGAAATCCTTTATTTCTCATTCACTTTTGAAGGATCATGTTGCAGGGTACAGAATGTAGTTTTAGGATTTTTTTCCTCAACTTTTTACTTCACTTCTTGCTTTCATGGTTTCTGAACAGAAGTCAGTTGTAGTGCTATCTTTGTTACTCTCTGTAGAAGATTTCCCCCTGTTTTAGAACTTTTCTTTACCTTTAATTTTCTATAATTTGTAAATGATATGCAAAGGTTTAGTTTCAAGGGGCATTTACTCTAATTGATTTTGTCTGAGCTTTCTGGACCTGTGGTTTTGTGTTTGACATTAATTTAGAGAATTCTCAGTCATGATTGTTTCCAGTATTTCTTCTGTTCTTTTCTCTCTTTTGTATCCTTCTGCTATTTTTCATTACACACATGTTGCACCAAGTCCTTGGATATTCTGGTCTTCACTTTTTAGTTTTTGTTCTTCTTACATTTTGTTTTTTGAGGAATATATTGACATGTCCCCTAGTTTATAAATTATTTTCTCATACATGCCGAGGTTACTAACAAGCCCATCAAAAGCATTCTTTATTACTTTTGATATCTAGCCTTTCTTTTTGTTCTTTCTTAGGAGTCCCATCTCCCTGCTTACATTGCCCACCTGTTGATGCATGCTTGCTACTTTATATATTACAGTACTCTTTAGCATATTAATTATAGTTGTTTTAAATTCTATAGCAGGTCATATGCTTGCCTTTTATTTTTTAAATTGTGAACCTTATATTTTTTTTATTCCTTTTAATTTTTTTCTTGATAGCTGGACATGTGATACCAGGTAAAAAGAACTGCTACAAATAGGCCTTTAGTAATGTGGTGGTGAGCTGTGAGGAAAGGGAAGCCTTCTGAAACAGTTCTGTGATCAGTTCTCAGTCTTTTAGTGAATCTATGACTCTGGACTATGAACTTTACAAATGTTTCTCTCCCACTTAGGTGGGATAATATGGCTAGAGTGTGCTGGATTTGAATATCGTCCTTCCCTACATGGAAGGCTCACATTAGTTGAAGTTGGGTATTTCCCTCCCTCAGGTCAGTGAGATTCTAATAATATCCCAGCATATTAGGCTCTGGTGAACTAGTTTCCCCTAAGAGCAGGTCCATATGGTCTTACCTATAAGTGGAACCTAATTTACAAAACAAACAAGCAAACAAAATATAACCAGAGACATGGAAATTAAGAACAAATTGACAGTAACCAGAAGGGACGGGGAAGGAGATAATGGGGAAAAGAAGAGAAAGGGTTGTCAAGGAACATGTATAAAGGACCCATGGACAAAGCCAAAGGGGAATAGGGTTGAGGGTGGGAGGTGGGGCAGGGGAAAGTGGTGGTGAAAAAATGGAGATAAGTGTATTCAAACAGTAATTAAAAAAATAAAATAAAAAAAATACAAAGTTGCTCTGGCATATTTCAAGTGGTTCCTTTCTTTTCCAACTGCTGAAAGTCCAAAGGAATTTTTCTCTGATATTCATTATTAGAACCTGGTTGAACTCCTGGAGGTAAATCTTACAATAGTGTGGGATCCCCAAATCCCTGGGTCCCCCTAAGGTTTTTAACTCTCAGTGTTGTCTGCAATACACATCTGATAAGTGTGGCAGAGGCGACTTCCAAGTTCTTCACAGTCAAAGTTGAAGTGGAAGTGTCAGGTCTAAATCTAATTCTGCTAAATTTTTGTCTTTTGGCTGTGTATTGTTATCTGATGTGAAATTGCACATCTATTTTAGGACAGTAGAGACATAGATTTTTATACCTACAAATATGTGTCTTTCCTTGAGCTCAGCCTTTCATGTTTAAATTCATCTACACCGAAGTGTTTCTGAGTTGTGGGTTGGCGGTGGTGGGGGTACTGTAATTAACTTCAATGTCTGGCAGCCTACACATTCCTCAAGACAGAATTTGTGATTAAGGTAAGGACTGGTTTGGGCATAGCAGTTTTCTCAATAGGTATTCCACCCTCAGCTTCAGGTCTCCCTTTTGTGTTATACTTTTCTAAGGATTATCTACAGAGACAAGGGGACACATCTAGAAATAAAGACAGTTGACCTTTGAACAATTCAGGAGAAACCCCAGACACACAGTTGAAAATGCATGTGTACTTGGACTCCCCCAAAATCTAACTACTAGTAGCCTAGTGTTAATGAGAAGCCTTACCAATAACATAACAGTTGATTAACATATATTTATATGTTATTTGTATTATATACTGTGTTTTCACAATCTAGTAAGCTAAAGAAAAGAAAATCATAAAGAAAAGGAAATACATTGACAGTATTTTTTTTTAAATCCACATACAAGTGGATCTGCAGATTTCAAACCTGTGTGTTCAAGGGCCAACTATACTGTTACTTTTTACCTGATGCTTGCTACCCTGTGGTTTAGTGACATTCTGATGAAGCCAAGTTCTTATACACGCACTGTGTCGCTGCCTCTCAGAGGATTAGACTGCCAAGGGATCTTGTCCTTTCCTCATCTCTAGTTCTGGTCTTAGCATGTATTTCTACCACACACATTGGTAGGGGGTGTTTTTTCTGTTCTCTTTCTCCAGCAACAACGACTATATACCTGTGCCTTCAGAATATAGTTTTTGCTATGTTTCCCCCCACAGATAAAGGCTTTTGTTTCCTAGGGAAACTAAAACAAAGGGTCCTGACAAATATTGTGTCTCTCTCATAGTTTATTTTGTTCTCCACTCCAAAGCATGTACTATGATGGAGGCTTGTTATGACTGGTCAATACTCTTGTGAGCACCTAGTGAATAATACTGTGAAAAAGTCTTCAAAGCTTGCCAAGTTCTTCCTATATTTGTAATATAAGGCTCCACATTTTTTCACAAAAATCATATGATGAGGACACTGGAGAAAGCCATTGAAGCTGGAGATATAAGATCAAAAAGCCCTTTTCTAATAAGGAAAGAGTAGGAATGAGTGCTGAGCCCAGAACTAAATATGGAAAGTGGGAGGAGGGCCAGAAACAGCCAATCCTCTGAGGCCAGAGACACAGCGCCTGCATGAGGCTGAGGTTTAATCAGATAGATATGCCTAGTCCCCACAATTGGGTACTTTTAAGTTTTTGGTGAAAACACAAAAGAAGACCCACTCCAGGCTTCCGCCAGGTAATCCTATCTGAAATCTTCATTCTTGAGCCTGACTCTGTCTGTTACAGGTAACCAAATGTTCACATCCTGTATTGCATCAGATGCCTACTTCTCCATAGATCAATAGATCTGTAGTCCTGACACCTCAGCTTTATGAGAGGTTCCAGTGAGGTTGTAAACATGCTGTTTGCCTGGCTCTTTGTTGTTACAGGACTATGGCACTCTTTCCAGTTCTTTGCATTAGACATAAAACCCAATTGGTCATTTAAAAATTGTATCTAGCTGTTAAGATATTTTTGGAAAATGGATTACTGGAAGTTGCTCCTTGATAGCCTGAACAAGAACTCATATCATTTTTCCCCTCATTTATTTTATTTGGTTTGCTATAGACTCTTTTAACATGTACTTTAAGATGATATCAATTTTAAACATTTCTTCTGCTCTACCTTGTTTGCAAGTTTATCCTATGATTTCTAATAAAAGCTTCGGGGGACCTTTCTCTCTCTCTCTCTATGGTTGTATATATCTCCCATTTTGTTTTGCAAATAAGCTCTACCAGCTGCTCCTAAATGCTGGGTTCATTATCCAGGCAAGTCAATGTGTAAATATTGTAACATTGTTTGGATTATGAATCCAATTCAGTAATGCTTGAACCTTCTCTCTGTAGGTCAGATAGGCATGTATCCTTAGAAGGTAATATCATGGAAGGTACAAAATTGAGTGTAAGCCATTTCATGAATTTATTGGTGCTATGGATTGAATGTTTGTGATCTCCCAAAATTTCTACATTAGAACCCTAATCTCCAATGAGATAGTGTTTGAAGATGGAACCTTTGGGAGGTAATTAGTTCATGAGGAGGGATCATTTACGTTGGAATTAGTGCCATAATAAGGAGAGACAGGAGAGAGGTTGCTCTTGTCTCTCTCTCCCTCTCTTTCCCCACTTCTTTCTCCCTCCCTCCATCCTTTCCTCCCTCTCTCTTTCTCTCTCATTACTATGTGAGGATACAGTGGGAAGATGAAGAGTGCCCTCATCAGACACCAAATTACTGACTTATTTATCTTGGACTTTCCAATCTCCTGAACTAAGAGAAATAATTCTCTGTTGTTTAAGACATCCAATTTCTATTACTTTTGTTATAGCAGCCTGAACTAAGACAATTGGATTTGCATTTTGTATTGTAGCTTGCTGCATAGCGACTTTGGGCTTGCAGTAATTATGGTATTGAAAAGGCGAGCAGAAACAAATGTATTTATGAAGACATTTTTGGAAGATGATTAAATAAGAAGATTCTTCTCTGTGACTGGGTTATTTCATACATTTCTTTTACAACTTGTAAATTTAGACAATGTTGAATTATTCCTTAATCAAACACCTATTCTACTTGCATTTCTATTGCTTCCAGATGCATCAAATTTTTACTTCCCTTAAAAGATTACAAGGATGAACCAAGAAAATATTTGGAAAGCCAGTTTCTGCTTCTGTAAAGCTAAAGTGAATAAAGTTAATATTAGTATTATATTCTATATTCTTGTGAAATAGTCTATGCTTGGGTATATTTCTCAAATTTCAGGCAATCTGGGTCAGTGTTCTATAACAGTTTCTGAGAATTTTCTGCCTGTATTAATATTCTTAATTTCCTAGTACACCAGCAGGCTCCCTCCATTAAAGTCAAGAAAAATCTTCATTTTTACATGTTGATAGATTTTAATTTAACCTCTCTGCGAGGTTGTCATACTTTCTGTAAGATCTCCTTTGATTTTTCCTGCCAGTTTGTCAGCTGGTGATTCCAAGCTGCTGCACTTGACTTGCAATCTTTAAAATATTACTTCAGTGTAGAGTTCTATTTTAACTTTTCACCGTCATTCTTCATGAAAGGTTTAAATGAAATATTGACACTTTCCATATTTATTTAAAATATTATATGCACCCTCTGCAGTTCTTCACATTTTTGCATGAAATAATTTTAAACATGGGGATATATAATTTTACAGAAAATTCTTACCAGTTTGAGCTTTCCCTGACAAGCTATTAATCTTTGAAATATTTTGCCCAATGCTATGATGTACTGTCAGAGAAGAAGTGGGACTCATTGCTTCCAAATTCATTTGGGCAGAAATAGAACATCATTACAGACATTTATCATTTTTCACACACTCAAATTTTTAGTAAATGAAGTGCATCTGGATTTTCTGTTGGGTCATCACAATTAGCACCCAAACAATGTAAGTGTGAAATATCACTCATCAGACTTGATAATGACTTAATGTTCTTGTTTTATCTCTATAATATTTGTATCCTTCAAAATCTTTACCAACTTTAGCAATTAAATTCTGTGAAAATCCAAGAGAATTGCTGAGAAGTTAAGTATGTGACTGCATTATTATTAATAGTAAGATTCAATGTGCAAATATGTATATTTATCTAACTTATTGTTTTTATTTAACAATCATCATTTGAATGAGAAAAGTGTATTAATTATAAAAAGTAAGTTATATATTTATAGGAACATTTAAATTTTCTTAACTTCCACATTGCCAGCACCTGGTAGAGTGTTTTATATAGAGAATTAGCTTGATAAATATCTATTTACAAAGATATAAATATCTTATATAAATATCTATATTTATATCTATAAATATCTTATATAAATATCTATATTATATCTATAAATATCTAAATGTAAATAAGTAATTAAATTTGGCTCATATTAAATGAAAGATTATTTAAGTCATTGTCCAAGTTTCAGTTCCAGTTTGATTTTTGATAAATAATTTAGTTTGGGGGATTTCAATTTACTCCATGGTAATATTATAGGGTTGGGATCATTGGTTTTCAAGGTATCTGTTAAGATAAATGTCAGCTTTATTTGATTTATCTTAGAAGCTAACAGACATTTATTATAATACTCTTTCAACCTTTATTGTTTTTTCTTGGAATTTATGAAATTATGTAATTTTTGTTTTACTTTTGTATATTGCTAATTAAAACAAAAGCTGGAAAAATGCAATATAGTGCCACATTAACATAAAAGCGAGTATAGTTACCCTAAATTATTCATTGATTTCATTGATTCTTATTCTATATTGGTCATTATTTTGTTGTTCAAAGTGATATCTTTCAAATAGTGACTTTAGATATACACTTATTTTTTCTGTGACTCAGACTTTAATAATATCATCTACAAATAAATAGCTGTGGCTATTTAATAGGGAATATATAACTTGCTTAAGCAAAGATTGAAGTAGAAACTCTTATCTTAATAAGTAGAATATATTTATGAATCTTTAAAATGTAGCCTTATAAACATTGATTAAAATTTATCAATGTTTAAAATTTATAAATAATATTTTAGAAGTTAATTTTAAAATGATAGCTCTATGCTATTTTAATATGGATGCCATCTGTATTCTGATTTACTTATATATTTAATGAAATAGTAAATTGGAAGATATAACTAATTTATCATAAATTAACATAATTTTTTATAATATTAACTTGTAGGAGAATAAATTATTTTAGGTTTTCTCATATGTATCTTTAAAATAGACTATAAATTCAGATTTTAATACATCGAATGCAGGCCTCGTAAAATTCACAGGTATTTTATTTTTATTAATTATTTTAAGATCTTATTTATTTTTTAGAGAGAGGGGAAGGTAGAAACATCAATGTGTGGTTGCCTCTCGCATACCCTGTATTGGGGAACCTGGCCTGCCACCCAGGTATGTATCCTGACTGGGAATCAAACTAGTGACACTTTGGTTTACAGGCCAGCACTCAGTCCACTGAGCCTCACTAGTCAGGGCACAATTATTTTATTTTTAAATTAGTTTATAAGTTTAGTGATATACCTCAATTTAGAGAAGTTATGACAAATCTAACAATTACATTCTAATAACCTATTAACTTAATATGAAAGAGCTGGCTTAACTTCAGTTTTTTTTTAAATTTTAAAAGTGATCTTATGAAACTATTAAATTATTTTATCATTTGCTGTGGGATAAAAGATATGAAATATAATGGAGACATTTTTTGTCTAATAAACAAATTTAGTAATTTAAACTACTTGCAGTTGAGTTGCCTTTTCAAAGTGTTTAAAATATGAAGAAATTAATATAGAAATAAAGTTGACTTTATGCAATTTCCATTCTGTTTTTTAGAGCTGATTAATGCTCTTTGAAATCATGTACTGGGACAAGATATTGACTTTCCATATTTTGAAATTGATTATAATTCTGGCTATGTCTCTGGGCTATACATTTTTTTAAAAAATTAGTCACCTACATTATAGCTAACATAAAAGAAATTCTTTAAAAGACATATTGTACTATCTTTAATTTTAATTTAAGTAAACAGTTCATTGAATTATTGGTAATTGAGTTTTGAACATTCAAATGACTGAGCACAAATCTGTAACATGAACACTTTCAGATCTATAACTAGAAAGTAAAAATAAAAGTAGAAAGTAGACCCATTTCTAATAAAACAATTTGTATTTTTCTACCAAATTTCTTTCAATAAAAAGTAATGTTTTACTTTTAAGGTCTATATACATCATTGTAGACAGAAATTAGATTGTTAAAAATATCTAAATCCATACAATTCAAATTGTTTTAAAAGTGTGTATACATTATTTTATTCATTAGCATTTTACTGACTGTTTCACAAATAATTTCCCTAATGATTTGAAAAAAGTCACAAGGAAAACAATTCCTAGTAAGTAAGAATAAGCATATCCTATACAGAAAGAAACATATGATGTGTAACAAAAAGTGTAATTATAAAATATTTTGACAAACTGGTGATAAAACATACCAGTCATATCAATAAATGTAAGTGGACAAACACACATAAAATAAAATACTTTTCTTTTAATATAATTCATCTTCCTGGACAGGTATCTCTTTTCTAATAATCACAATGACCATGTTACATTAAGTTTAAAAAACAAATTAAAACTTTTACATGTACTTGGAATGATTTAAATTTGTCCCTCGCAATAAAATTGCTTCATAAAACTAATAGGTTTTTTCGTATTTGAATTACATTTTAGAATTTCACTGAAACCCCTTCACTGTAATCAGATATTGAAATGACAAAATCAAAAATCTTAACTACTAATTAGCTTTTTGTGTGATTACTTATATAAAATAAGATTTAAAAGTAATAATTTTACCATTCCCTCTTTGCTGAAATTCCTTTAATATATAGTTATTTAACCATAATTCATCAACATGTATTCAAATATATATTAAAACAAAGCTCACTAAGGATATAATTAGACAACTTTCCTGTTATATATCTGAGTAGATCTGCTTCAGAATGCTATAATTTTGATTTGGTTGACACCTGAAGACTTCACCCCTCCCACTTTCAGAAAACACACATTGTTTTGGGATATTGCATTATAACTCTACCACAAAAAAAAAAAAGTATCCAAAAAGAACCAGAGAAGAAGAAAATTTATTTATGAAATTTTTAAAGGAACAATTTGTTTCTTTGTAAAACAACTTTATTGTAGGCAATTCCTTTTCTTATTCTACCAGTACTGTTATCAAATATGTGCCATCCACCTTTATTTAAACAGCAAATACCCAATAAGTTACTTTTTATCAGAAAATACATAGAAAAAATAAATTTCCTTGCCTCTACTTAATGTTCAGATCTCCGGTGAGCAGCTTGTGCATTCCCAGTGAGCATGTTGCAGTAGTACGAACATCAGTGGAGTGACATTTGCTAGATAAGATTTGCCTTAAAATGTATTTACAGAAATTCTGTTTAGGTAATATACAGCTCTTCATAACCTTTATCAATTTCAAACACACTTGGTTTTCTCATACATAAAACTTACTGAAATGTTTGCCAAGAAAAGCAATTCTAAATGGGAGGGAAAATAGGTAAATAATACTTATTCTACCTGATATGCTTTGTGTGGAGCTGAGAAGAAGCAGAAAATCAAAGACAACAAAACAAATCTTATTTCAGTCAACTGAATTTATTATACAGCAAATGTTTAATGCAAATATACACAATTAGCATCATCGCATTTGACACAGTGAGTATGTACTTTTGTTGGTGTTTTCTCCTTGATCTTCTCAAAGTCTATTCCCTGTGCTTCCAAGAAGTTCCTATGAAAAGTACTTCTCTTATCTGTGGTATATTCTCTCTTTAGCTGTAAAAGCGCTAGAGTACATGGACACTTTCTCTGTCCTGAAGTATTATCCTGTGAATTCATATTCATCAAACACAGTAATTGCATATAAACAGACAATTAGGTTCTAGTTCATGTACAAAGTTTAAAATATTTTATAGCTCATTATGTATATTGCGTTGTCATGTATTAAATCTTATGTAGGTTTTACCTCAATTTTAAATGTAAAATAATTTTTAGATTTTAAAAAAGCAGTACATTGTTTCCTAATACAGAGTTCATTTATTATATTAGTGTATTTTAATTACAATATCAAAATCGACCAATCTTTGTTCTGAAATACTCTGAAACTGTAAAACTTCTAGCAAAGAACATAGAGGAAAATCTTCATGACATTTGCTTTATTAATTATTTTTGGATATGAGATCAAAATGCAAGTAATAGAAACAAAAATAGACAATTGAACCACATTGATCTAAAACACTTCTGCCCAGTAAAGGAAACAATCAGTGGAGTGAAAAGGTAACCTATAAACTAGGAGAAAATATTTATAAATCATATATCTGATAAAAGGTTAATATTCAAAATATATCAGGAACTCATACAACTCAACAGCAAAACCCAACCTACTGGTAATTAAAAATTGGGCAAAGGGCAGAAACTATGTATGTATGTGTATATATATTGAATAGAAGATAGACATTGAATAGAATATAAATCAAAACCCTTGTGTACTGTTGGTGGGAATGCTAAGTGGTGCAGCTGCTGTGTAAAACACTACAGAGGTTCCACAGAAATTAAAAATAGAACTATCATGTGATAAAGCATCCCTCTTCTGGATATTTATTCCAAAATATTGAAATCAAGAATTCAAAGACAGATATGTGCTCCCACATTCATTGCAGCATTATTTACAATAGCCAAGAGGTGGAAATAACTCAATGCATATCAACGTATGAATAGATAAATAAAAATATGTTTATAACTTGTAATGGAATATTATATAAACATATGAAATTGAATATTATTCAGCCCCCTAAAATAAATCCTGCCATATACGACAACATGGAGAACTTGGAGGACATTATGCTAATTGACATAAGCCAGGTCAGAAAGACAAATACTGCATGATCTCAGTATTCATGGCATTTAAAACAGTCAAGTTTATGGAGAGTAGAGTGGTGGTTGTCAAGGACTTTGAGAAATGGGGATGGGAATGTTTTGATGCGTACAAAGTTACAGTTATACAAGATAAATAAATTCTTGGGATTTTCTGTATCACATTATATATATAGTTAACAATACTGTACCAGGGACTTAAAGTTTTTTAAAGGGTAGACCTCATTTTAAGTGTTCTTACTACAATATAAAAAATAAATATATTTGCTAGAAAAATATGTATACGATTTTGGCATTAGTTTTGCTACATATGCATGTACATATGCATAGGTAAACTACAATAATATCTGTCAGTATTGTCTACTGGATATTTAAAATTTGAAGTTGAATAGAAATAAAATGGTACTACTTTGGTTGTTTATGTACCTTGATGGAAAAATAGTTTAAAGTGGTAAAAAATATCTATTTCCTCAAACACAAACCAAAAAATTCAATATTATATGAAGTTTAATAGTAAAAAACATGAAAGCTTCTGCAAAATATTCTTTCTTCTTAATATGGAATTTAATTTTGGGTTTTTCTTAACTGACAGTTCTAGTTATCATTCGAATCTTTAGAACTAATATCTCTTTTCATAAACTTTAGCTATAATAATCATAGAGGTACTTAGTCCATTATTATGGCTGTGGAATTATATTATTTTTCTTCCTTTTATAAATCTACATTATACTACATGTTTCTATTTTTGCTGAACTAATCATACATAACTTTCCTTATTTTCTTAATATTCCAGTTATATAATACAATATATTTAAGTTGGAATATATACTAACCATAAATCTGTTTGCTCACTCCCTGAAGAATCAGGCTTACTGAGTACCAGAATGATATCAAGAATGGTGAATATCATAGAGGGTATTCTTAAAATATTGTTGGCTAAGAGAATAACCATCTCTCTGATTCTTAATCGTGAATTTTGGAGCAGTTGGGTGAGGATTTGAATGAGAAGGTCTAGCTGTCATAAAAGCTATTCATCAATGAGGACATTTTAGTAATATTTTAATGTACCATTTGAAGATATTTCCCAGAGCAACTTTTACAGTTTTTTAATGGCCTCCTTGATGTTTCTTTTCTAATAGGCCAACATGAAACTTTTTGCACAAGTTAATTGTAACCCATGACCTGAACAATTTCAACTGAACCTTTTCTGTGAATTTTCTTTGTATATGTAAGGTAAGAAAAATACAGAGGATGCTTTGATCTTCTAGATCATTACACAGAACAATCCATGCTATATGGCACTCCAATTTTTTTTTTCTTTCTCTCTTTTGGAATCTTAATTACTTTTTATACTAGATTTTTAGTAGTGATGTGTTTTCTTTGGAATCATTTACAATGTGATAAAAATAATTTATCATAAAAGACAAATTTAAATAACATTTAAGTTTATTCATAATTTTTCATTTTAATTGACATATAATAGAGGCAGAGCCTGGGATTTATACCAAAGGATACAACTAGTCATCTATATTGCTTAGTGTCAAAACCAAAACATATAACCAAATGAATACCTTACAAAAAAAGATAAAACTCATTATAGAGTGTAAGAGGAGAGGGAGAAGGAAAATGACTATTTGCTGTATAGTCATAGGATGTTTCATTTAATTGTGTCAACTTTTATCAGTTATATATTTTGAATTTTTATAGATATGGGAAATAGGTTTTTACATTTTGTCCAGGTATTCAGCTAATTGTTCTAAAGTCTTATTCCTCCTTTTTCTCTAATTTATTGCCTTAATTTTATAAATATAATAAAGTATCAATAAATGCAATGAAGAATAACATAATAGAAATGCCTTACTTGATCTAGCATCTATTGCAATATGAATAAATTTAACTTTCCATTTTTTTCCTTTAAAACACAGGACAAATTACTTAATTTATCTGTTTTACATTCAAAGTGAGGTTGAGTATGATAGTAATAACAAACAGTAACATTATAGGGAAAATGCAACAATTTATTTAAATCACTTAGTGTATCTTTTAACAATTAGAGATTTGTTAATATTAGGTATTAATAATATGTTTATTTCTACAATCTATTATTATTGTCATAGTTATTATTATTAATGTTTGAAAATTGCATGAAAATGATAGAATATATCTGTAATATAGTTTCAGAGCTTTGAATCACTTTTTCTCAGCTTCATTTATTATTTAATGCATTTATAAGCTTTTTCTTCACTTTATTTAATTAGCAAGTTTTTACTAAAAACCAATTTTGTGTCAAACAGTGTGCTATGCATTGGAGGATCAAGAAGAAAATTAGGATTCCCTTCCCTCAACGTTTTTATTCTTCATTGAAAGGTAAATAAAAGGAACAGTACCTTCATGAGGCATGTAATAATAGTCATTAAATACAGATATATAATAATGGAGTTATTAAATACTAAATACAAGGGAGAAGTAGGTTTACCATTGTTAGTATAGAAAATAATGCAATTAATGAGTAATAGTATAAGAATAAACTCTGTGTTTTGTATACTCAGAATGTCTATACACTATTTTTATTTCTTGCCTCTATGACTACAGTTGCCTCTGAACCATTCCTATTCCTTCCACTCTTGACCCTCTACAATCCCTTCCCCACCTGACAGCCAGGTTAGACCTGTCATACCATAAATGCTAAAATGCAGTGCTCTTGATTAAATCTTCCAAATTGGCTTTCTGATCTACTTAGAATAAAATCCAAAGTCACATCCTTACAACTTTATTTGAAGAACTAATCTTCCCTAATATCTGCTTTTGAGCCAATTTACATGAGGCCTGTCCAGAATGTATCCAGATATGTAATATGAAATATAGACATTTATTGAAGAAGATATAAGATAAAAGAAACACTATACATAGAATGATGACACAACAGTCTCCTTCAAAGTAGGCACCTTGGGACCTCACAAAGTCCTCCCAATTGCCGTCAGCTGCCCCATTGCATTTTCTTGAATTTCCTAGATGGTCTGAAATCTCTTCCCTTTCGAAGGTGATATCAGTTTAGGAAAAGCCAGAAGTCACAGGGCACCAAACTGGGAATGTAGGGGGCTGAGTCACCTGGGTGATTTGATATTTCACCATAACACTCTGCATGAGATGTGATGCAATTCACATTGTCATAATGAAGTTGCCAATCATTCATTGCCCATAGCTGCATCCTTCTGAATAATGCAAATAGTTTCCATGGAGGAATGTTCAAGTTTAATGCAAAATTTGATGTAGCTTAATTGCTGTACTCATTCAGTAATTTTTAATGTGACGGCCACAGAGTACACATGCTCACGCAGCAGTGTCTTCCACCCCCACTGGCTAGTACAGTGAAGTCATTGTTCATGCATGTGCATTCCAGTCCACTCTCCTTGGCTGCCAGGTTACATTGATGTTGCACAAACCATCCTTGTTATATTAACAATGGTTGGACTTTTTCTGGACACACCATGTATATTTTCGAAAATAGATGTGTGAATTTAATGGGAGATTCAGAAATGCCCTTAAGTGTATGGGATAATTTGTGTTTGATTAGGAAAATAAACTTGGGTAGATGAATCCATCTGTCCAAATGATTTTTAGGGCTAGCTTATGGAACATTTAAAAAGCTGTATTAAAACAATGTCCTGATATTTGCCATTGTTTAGTAATATATTTGTTCATTTTATTAAAAAAGAACATTTACCATCAATAACTATATTAAACTTTATGGATTTTTTCAGTCATATAATATAAGACAAGCTCATATTCACATAGTATACCACAATTTACAATTTAGAACAACATTTTCTTTAATATAAATTGTATTTAGAATGCTTTGTAAGTGACCTGAACTTTTTATATCTTGTTAATACTTAATATCTTTCTGAAACTTTGCTAAAGGCTCCTTAAGTATAAATGCAAACCTAAGAGGTAAGTAATAAATTTATTTAGCATTCAGGTCTCCGAGCTAACAAGTGACAAAGAGGATTGAAGTTATATATGTCACTGCCAAACTTACGCTTTTTCTCTTTATTGAAGTAATTGGACATTACAGCTCATATTTCAAAGTGCTAAGAGTTTCTCATGGTTCTGAACTGTTGCTGAAGACTATTCTTATTTCCATTTGTGCTTCAGACATAGAAATTTTGGTTGTTGTCCTTAAAGATTCTATATTCTATTTGTATACAAATTTAGATATTTTATAATTTAAAATAAAGCCTATGGAATTATTAAAACAGTAATAAAATACCCAGTTTACAATATTAAAGTCTTAGTTACTGCTTCTGGTATTTGTATGGAGGATATGGGCTTGACTATAAGAGTGATAAGAGAATATGGAATTTTGTCATTATTTATGAGTATATTCAGGTATTTCTATTAAAATGACTTTCATTAAAATTAACAGTTTCAGCCCTGGGTGGTGTAGCTCAGTGGATTGAGCGCGGGCTGCGAACCAGGCACCGCAGGTTCGATTCCCAATCAGGGCACATGCCTAGGTTGCAGGTTATGTCCCCCAGCAACCGCACACTGATGTTTCTCTCTCTCTTTCTCTCTCCCTCCCTTCCCTCTCTAAAAATAAATAAATAAAATCTTTAAAAAAAAATTAACAGTTTCAAGGTAGTATTGATTTGGGTCAACTAATATTTGATTTTTAGAAATATTTTTGTATATAATTAAATTAAAAATTAGTTATATTCAAGTATATCATCTTGTCTGCCTTCCTGGAGTGAAGTCGTGTGAGTTTCTTTATATATTTTGGAGATTAAAACCTTGTTCAAGGTATCATCTGCAGATATATTTTTCCATATGGTTGGTTCCCTTTTCACTTTGCTGATGTTTTCTTTAGCCATGCAGAAGTTTTTTATATTGATATAGTCCCATTCACTTATTCTTTCCTTTATGTCCCTTGCTCTAGGGGACGTATCAGTGAAAGTATTGCTGTGTGGAATATCTGAGATTTTCCTGCCTATGTTCTCCTCTAGGACTTTAATGGTGTCACAACTTATGTTTAAGTCTTTTATCCATCTTGAGTTTATTTTTATGTGTGGTGTAAGTTAGTGGTTGAATTTCATTTTTTTTGCATGTAGCTGTACAGATCTCCCAACACCACTTGCTGAAGAGGCTATTTTTATTGCATTTTATGCTTCTGCCTCCTTTGTCAAATATTAATTGACCATAGAGATATGAGTTTATTTCTTGGCTTTCTATTCTGATCCATTAATCTATATGTCTGTTCTTATGCCAGTACCAGACTGTTTTGATTACTGTGGCCTTGTAATGTAATTTCATATCAGGTATTGTGATCCCTCATACTTTGTTCTTCTTTTTCAAAATTGCTGCAGCTATTTGGGGTCATTTATGGTTCCATATAAATTTTTGAAATGTTTGTTCCATATTTGTGAAATATGTCATTGACCTTTTAACAGGGATTGTGTTGAATCTATAAATTGCTTTGGGTAGTATGGACATTTTGATCATGTTAATCCTTCCAATCCATGAACACAGTACATGCTTCCATTTGTTTGTGTCTTCCTTAATTTCTATCTTCAGTGTTGTGTCTTTTTCTGAGTACAGGTCTTTTACCTCCTTGGTTAGATTTATTCCTAGGTACTTTATTTTTGTTGTTGCTATATCAAATGTTTTTTTTTTCCTGATTTCTATTTCTGATATTTTATTGTTGGTGCACAAAAATGCTTTAGATTTCTGAATATTGACTTTGTATCCCACTGTTTTGCCAAATTCACTTATTACATCGAGTAGTTTTTTGTGGAGTTCAATAGGATTTTCTATTATACTGTCATGTCATCTGCAAACAGTGACAGTTTTGATTCCTCCTTCCCAATTTGGATGCCTTTTATTTCTTTTTCTTGTCTGATCACTGTGGCTAGGACTTCCAATATTATACTGAATGGAAGTAGTGGAAGTGGACAACCTTGTCTTGTTCCTGATCTTAGTGGGAAAGCTTTAGTTTTTGCCCATTAAATATGATGTTGGCTGTAGGTCTTTCATATATGGCCTTTATTATATTGAGGAATGCTCCCTCTATGCTCACTTTGCTGAGTGTTTTTATCATAAATAGGTGCTGTGCCTTATCAAATGCTTTGTCTGCATCTATTGATATGATCATGTGATTTTTGTCTTTGCTTTTGTTTATGTGATGTATTACATTTATTGATTTGTGAATATTGTGCCATTCTTGCATCCCTTGGTTGAATCCCACTTGATCATAGTGCATGATCTTTTTAATGTATTGCTGAATGTGGTTTGTCAATATTTTGTAGAAGATTTTCATGTCTATGTTCATCAGTGATATTGGCTTGTAGTTTTTCTTTGTTGTATCATTATCTGGTTTTGGGATTCAGATGATGCTGGCTTCATAAAAAGAGTTCAGGAATCTTCCCTCTTGGATTTCTTGGAATTAATATGAAGAATAGGGGTTAGCTCTTCCTTAAATGTTTTGTAAAATTCTCCTGGGAAACCATTCTAGCCAGGGCTTTTTTATGCCAGGAGTTTTTTGATTACTGCTTCATTTTTTGTCAGCTGCTATTGGTCTGTTCAGGATTTCTGCTTCTTCTTCATTGAGTTTTAGAAGATTATATTTTTCTAGAAATTTGTCCATTTCATCTATGTTTTCAAATTTCTTGGCATATAGTTGTTCATAGTAATTTTTTTTTACAATCCTTTGTATATCTGTGGTATCTGTTGTAATGTCTCCTCTTTCATTTCTGATTTTGTTTATTTGGGTCTTCTCTCTTTTTTCTTGATGAGTCTGCTTAAAGGCTTGTCGATTTTGTTCATCTTTTCAAAGAACCATTCCTGGATTTAATGATCCTCAGAATTGTTCATTTAATTCTACTTTGATCTTGGTTATTTCCTTCCTTCTACTTGCTTTGGGCTTTGTTTGTTGTTGTTTCTCCCAGGAGGACATACAGAGGACCCACAGAGATTTGGAAGGATGCTCAGCATCACTAGCCATCAGAGAGTTGCAAATTAAAACCACAATGAGATACTATTTCACACTGGTGAGAATGGCCATCATAATCAAATCAACAAACAAGTGCTGGCGAGGTTGTGGAGAACAGGGAAACCTAGTACAGTGTTGGTGCGAATGCAGACTGGTGCAGCCACTGTGTAAAACAGTATGGAATTCCCTCAGAAAATTAAAAATGAAACTGCCTTTTGACCCAGCAATTCCATTGCTTGGACTATACCCAAATAATCCTGAAACACCAATTCAAAAGAACCCATACACCCCAATGTTCATAGCAGCACAATTTACAACAGCCAAGTGCTAGAAGCAACGTAAATACCCTTCAGTAAATGAATCAATCAAAAAACTATGGTACATTTACACAATGGAATGCTACCGTGCAGAAGGACAGAAAGGAGCTTCTACCCATTTCAACAGCTTGGATGGAATGGGAGAGCATTATGTAAGTGAAATAAGCCAAGTAGTGAAAGGCAAATACTATATGATCTCACTTTTAAGTGGAACCTAATCAACAAAACAAACAAGCAAGCAAAATATAACCAGAGACACTGAAACCAAGAACAAACTGATAATAACCAGAGGGGAAAATGGGGAGAAAGGGGAAGGATTGTCAAGGAACATGTATAAAGGACCCATGGACAAAGTCGAAGAGAGGTAGGAGGGAGGGTGGGAGGTAAGGATGGCAGGGGTGGGCAGCAGTGGTGGGAGGAAAATGGAGACAACTATATTCAAACAACAATAAAAAAAGTATAGCATCTTGTATTTTGTAGTTGAATAGCATATAGCATTTATTTCAATCCAAACTTATAATGTATTTTTATGAGGATTTCCTTTAAATAATGCAAGTAGTATTACATACTTTTAATATCATTGTTTCAAAGAAACTGATAAAATCCAAGTATTACTTCAGTTTAAAACTACCTTGATTACAAGGGAAAATGAGATATTTAATTAACACCTTGACATATAAAATATATTCTCTTTCTTATATTCTTTTTAATTAACCTAACAACTGAACCAAGCTTACAGGAAATGGCTTACCTCTCTGTACATAAAGAAATTCAAATTTAGAGGTATTAAAAATTTAATCTTAGAAATCAGAGGCATTAAAAAAGTTAATGAAAATGTAATCAACTTAATTTAAACAATTTAATAAATCTGAAGTTCACAGATTGATTTAAAAGACTTTAAAATTAGTTAAATGTGTGTTTCAGTCCTGCTTCTGCCATTTATTATTAGCTTTGTCACCTTGCACTACTTACTTAAAATTCTCGAACATTGACTATCTATAAAATGAAGATGACATTTACATTGACAATTCTTATGAAGAATAAAGATAACTTATCTTTCTTAGAACAGTACTTGACATATGGATGGTACTGTTGATAGCAAAGTCACATAACTCCTAAGTAAATAAAAGGAGGCTACAATTCAGGGATTTAGAATTTAAGCCCAAAGATCTTGCTAATGAACATTTTTGAAGATACTTAAATCTGAAACAAATATCTCCACTTAGAATAACCACTGGTTTACACTTAGATAGATATCCTTGAGTTAACCAAAATATAGGACTAATCAGAGCAAATACATACATACAATATCTAGTAATACAGTAAAAGCACTCTTCTGAGGCTATCATGTGAACTTTAACGCCTTTGGATAAGTTCTTTTTATCTCAAGTATGTAAAGGCTCTCAAAGAGAACTCTTCAATACCACTTAGCTGAGGTTTTTGTATGTATACATATATATCAGTTACACGTTTGTGGAGCTGTAACAAAACATGCATGACAATATTTATTTCATGCTTCTACAGGAAGGGGCACTAGTATCATGTGCACTCCAGCTACTCAGAGTGAATTGTTCTTCACCAGCTCTCCCTTTAACACAGGATGTCCTATCTTCCTGTCAATGACATGCGCTAATGAGACATAGTGACAGTAAAAAACTTACAGCAAAATAAAACCTGCTTTCAGCATAAAGAAAAGTAGACCTGAATTAAAATTTCAACAAATTACTTTTTCCCAATTTTAGGCATGATTTTTCTACTTCTAGTTTTTCCTATATTGAGATTACAATTCAGCAGCACTTTTCCTGTCATATTCACTGTCACATGGAAAATTAAAATTGCTCCTACATTCTTAAGACATTCATATCCTTAGTGACAGATTATCATGAGAATTGCCCTGGAAGTCACTTTCTTAACACTCATCTTTTGGTTGGTTTAGGATCTTTAGTGGTGCTGGAAGTAAAAACATTTTCTCTTAATTATTAAAATGTGTTCTAGTAATCATTTCCTAGGTACAGTGTCCCAAAAGATATTCATAGTGTTGGCTTTATATGCCTTAATTGATTATATATTTATAAAGGATAAATTATGAAGTTGGATTCTAGAAATGCAGTGCTTTTAAATCCTTAAATGATTTCCCCTGAAGCCTGCAATACCATTTTTAGAATTGGTGTTTCTTTCAAATCTGTTAGCTATTAGGGTATAAGCCTTCTTAGTTTATTAGTAATACAAATGTTATGACTGAATTAGAAAAGCTTCCTTAATCACTAAAAGGTCTTTGAAAGCTCCAAAGTAATTATATCTTGTAATTATCAGAAAGGAAAGTTCCCCAATCATTCCAACAGTCAAGCATTTACTGGTTCTGAGCCTGCAGCTATGTGTGGGTAAGATTAGCTTCTAATTATAGGAGGGAGAAATGATTAAGGTGAAATAAATTTTCATTTTAACTTGCATATGATATATTTAATAAGCATTTTTTCTGCCTTTGTGAAAGAATTTCCAGAAATCCAAAAAGATGGAATGTGATTGCACTTTAAGTAGCAATGATGAGGAAGATAAATGACAATATTTCAATTTTTTAATAAAATAAATAATATACTAGTAGTTATGCTTTAATTAGTAGTTGAGTTTTATTATGCCAACTCATTTATTGGGTGGATTAAATTAAAGTGATGCATAGACTGACAAATAAGTAAATGCTACTATTTAATGAAATAATAATCATTGCCATATTGTCTGTGAGACTGACTTGTATAATATTTGCATTAAATTCCATTATTAGGAGATCAATGGTCCTGTCCATTTTTCCTAATGTATCTTCCACTGAACACCAATTATGCTAATGAAAAGAAATATTACATGTAATAAAAACAGAATATGCATTTTGAATATCCCTGCTTAAATGATATTACATTGTTTATTAACTGGAAAATTTATCATGTCTTTTTCAATGCACTTTGTTTCTTCATTTGGACATTAGATGATGTGGAATTTCTCAATGCACTTTGTTTCTTCATTTGGACATTAGATGATGTGGAATTTCTCAAACATACATAAACAGATGTCTAGAGTTCTCTTCAAGGCATTTAGAACATGCTACTGTAGACTTTATCCACTTACATGATTTACAGATCAAGTAATCAAAATAATCCAGGTGATAGTAGTTTCCTCAAATTTCCACCTAAACAGTTCTCAGTTATGTTTTTTATAGTTATATTTTTCAGTTGTGTTATCCTTTAACTACCTTTACCAGTAAGTAAATTTTAATAATATTAAATTAATATTTTCATTTATAATAATTACTGTAGCACTTAAATAAAATAATTGATATTTCTAAACTTTAATGAAGTTATGTCTTCAGGCTGATTTATAATGACCATGAAGTGTTCTCAGATTCCACTGTCAGTTTCTTCTCCTAATGTGTGTCTCTATTAAATGTCATTGCAAGTATAGGTCATTGAAAATGCCATCCAACATTGGAATAAGTGTGTCAGATATTTAGATACATTCAATAACACTTAGAAACAAAAAATTGTGTCTTCTTTTTAAAGACTTTTCTGTTTCCAACAGACAAAAAAGTGATGGATTTCATTCAAATACTCTAATTTAAAATTTTTAACTTGGGTGACAGAATTAATGCTTCCAATCTACTCCTTCTGCCCTGACTTCTGAAAAGGATTTCTTCATTATCTGCTGCAGCATTAGGACTGAGTTTCAAATATTCTTAATACTTCATCAGTTTCTTTCACCAATAAGAGAAGGCATGTTGAGAAAGAATAAAACTGTTGGCTATCAGTCTATTTAGACTCCACTTCTACCTTTTGAAGAAATTATCTTCCTGTCTTATCAATATTAAGAAATCATATATCTTAGTCCTGAGGGTTCCAGCAAATGTGGATAATGAAAGTATCATTGAGGTTTGCCACTGGAGCAACACTTGAACTCACAGAAATGATTTTCAATGACTACACTCATGTTATGAAGAGATCATTTTATCTCATTCCCCAATTTAAAATCTACCATTGAATTTCTAAGAAAATTTAGTTGAGTGGTAGCAGAAAAGTACACACATAGACTCCATTTTTTTACTCAGAATGCTGGAAAAGCGTATCCTCAATTTCCAAGAACTGAATCCATTTACAACATTTATTGTTTTTTCAAAGACTAACGTGTAAAGAAGAAGCACATCAGTAATGACCATTTTTTTCTCTTTCAGAATAGGGTGAGGCATTATTAGAATTTAGATAAAAGTTCCTTTTCTCACACACAGTGACTTCCTTTATGGCACATCAGGGCCAGAGCATCATCAGGACTGACATCAGTGCATTCAGAAGTGTTTCTTAGGACCTATAACATAATTGTGAGCTAAACAAAAAATATCTACTTTTCTGTTACATGAATTTTTGAACAAGGTAAAAATTATCCTTGCTGTTCTCCCAGGTAAGTGTGTATGGTATCTGCAATGAGCTCTTATTCAATTTAGCACATTAAGTACTTTCTTGAAATGTGCAGAGAAACATGTCAATATGTGTGATCATAATTGCTATAATGCTTTATGGACCAGTGGTCTGCAATATTTTCCCTTTGAAAATATGGATACAACACACTTCTATCTCAGCATAGTGATTGACAATAAATTCACAGTGGTTTGACAATTACATATCAAATTGTGATTTTTTTTCTGTTTTTGACGTGAGGCATTGTCAATTTTAAAAGAAACATTTATATTCTTTTCTAAACAGTTACAAAACTTATTATTACATACTTTAAAAATTACATTTATGTTGTTTTATTAAGGACCCTATCATTATCCCAGAAAAATCAGCATTGCTTTTGGAAATAAAGGGAAAGCTTTCAGGGTTTCATGGTGCTATGTGCCAGTATCATGTAAGATTGGCATTCTCCCATTTTTAAATGCTGTGGCGTCTTTCTGAATTTGTGTTTTCATTTAGTTTCTAAGTGCTTTTTGGAGTTTATGGGTCATTTTAGACACTCATCCACTTCTGTGAATTGAATCTCTTCGACAGCAGAATTATGTTCTGCTCATCCTCTGGTCTGAACCCCCACCCCAGACCCATGACCAACCTTTCCTGCCCTGCTTTATACCCCTCTGGGTTCTATCACCAGAGCCACTTTGTTATGATGAGGATGCTGGTTGCATTTCACCAGTGGAAGGCAGCAGACAGGGATTAAAGAATAGGAAGAGAGGAAAAAAATCAGTGTATATCTTCCTGTTTTATTTACAGAATCTGGGTTCCTTCAAACTCCAGAGCCAGGATGAAGGAAGCTTTTCTGCTCTCCCATGTTCCCACTAACACAGCATCCATGCTCTCCAGCTCCCTCCATCAAGTTGTACCTCTTCCATTCTGGGACTTGAATCTCTTACCTTCCTTTGTTTTTTTAAGATGCCTACCCTTTCATATTTCTCTACTTAAGCTACTTTAATTAAATGATCTGAATAAAATTTCATCTTGCCAGGACTAAGATTAATGCAGTAATTCAAAGAATTAAAATTCTAGAAAAATATATAAATGGTAATAAAGACAATACACACATTGCATAAAAGTAAAATAAAATGAATAAGAGACTAATAAGATCTTGTAGTGCACATGCGGTCTACAACACATAATTTTTTTAGAAAGTATCAAGGTTTCTTTAAAAAAATCATCGATCATTAATGCTGTATTTATGGTTCAATTACAATTAGATTTTTTGTTGCTTAATTTTTCATGAAGAACCAAGCTGCAAAAACACAAATGAAATCTACAAAATATATAATAAGAAAAAATATTTGAAGTTTTAAAATCTTTCATGAAAAATGTTTAAAAAATAACCAGTAGCTTTGAATATAAATAAAGGGATAATTTTAGATGCATAGAAATATATGAACAATTATAACATTCAAGGAAGTAACAAAATAAATGAGAAAAAGACAATGCAACAAAGTTCAATCTAAAACTTCTGGTTTGAAGTTCAACATATAAGGAGCTTAGAAGTAGACACTTTTTCCTAACAATGAGTGTTAGGCTGAATGATCATCTGTAAAATCCACAGCTTTTCTTAGATACACAAAAGAGGTGATATCACCACAAACTGCTTATCCCAAAACTGGGTAGACAGATGCAGAATATTAGAACTTACTCTAGCTGAAATCCCCACGCAGAAATCTTCCCAGGAACCAGTGCCAGTGTAGGAAAACCTGAATGTAACTGATGGATTGCTGGAGGCTCGGTGTGGACACATAACCCAGTCATTGGAGGACCCACACTTCGGGGAGTGCTATCTCTGGTAGTTGTGAAAAGGTCTCACAGTGAATAAGGTAGAGGAATCTTCTGGGGCTTCTGGCAGAAGAAGGGGGAAAATACAATTTTGAAATACATGAGAACTTCTGTCTTGGCAAGGCTTGCTCTCAAGAGAAACTGTGTACCAGAGCCTAACCTGTTGGAGTTTTATCAGCATCTACTAATTCTGGAGAGAAAGAAATACCCTATTCCAGCCCAGTTTACACTTCCACATGAACAAAGAAAAATACCCAGCTACAGCTCATTCCAGCCATCCTGTCCCACCTAAGGGAGGAAAAGTGCTGAGAGGTACTTGCATAATTCACAACCCAGGGACATAGGCTCACTGAAAGTCCAAGACAGAATTATGGGACTATAGAACTCTTTCCCTTACTCTATACCTCACCACCATGTTATTAAAGGCTTAATTACAGCAATGCCTGTTAGCCAGTATATAATGTCCAACTGTCAAGAAAGTAATTACAAGACCTAACAGAAGGTGAAGAACACAGTTTGAAGAGACAGAACTAGCATAGTTCTCAGCTTAAGGAAGTGATGTTGAAATTTTCACACTGGGAACTTAAAACAACTATGACTAATACAGTAAGAGCTCTAAGGGGAAAAATATACAGCATGCAAAAACAGATAGGTAATGTAGTAGAGAGATGAAAACTCTAAGAAAGAAAAAAATGTTGCAGATCAAAACCTCTATAACAGGAAATTAATAGAGTGAACCAATAAAACCAAAGCTATTTCTTTGAAAAGATTAATAAATTGATGAACTCATTCCCAGGCTAACTAAGAAAAAAAAGAGGTTACAGAAAATGTTAATATCAAAAATGAAGGAGGGGACATCTCTGCAGGGATGATGATGGATGTTACAAGATGATTAAGAAATATTATGAACAACTCTATGCTACCAGATTTGGTGACCTACACGAAATGAGTCAAGTTCTTGAAAGAGACATGTGCTAAAGCTCACACAAGAATAAGTAAATCATCTCAATTGACCTATATTTATTTAAAAAACTGAATCAATAATTAATAATCTCTGAAAACAGAACACACCAGGCCCAGATGAATTTAGTGGTGAAGTCTACGTTTACGGAAGATTTTATACCAATTCTCTATAATCTCAGAAATAGAAGCAAAGGACATACTCATTCTACCTGAGCCAGACAAAGGCTGCAAAAATACCATAGCCCAGTATCTCTCATGGACATAGGTCCAAAGTCTTCAACAAAATATTAGGAAATCAAATTCAGCAGTATCGGTAAAGAATAATACACCACAAGCAGCAGATTTATCTCAGATATGCAAGGCTGGCTCAATATGCAAAAATCAGTTAATATAATCCATCACAGCAACACAATAAAGAAAAAGATCATGTGATCATATTAATAGATGCAGAAAAAGCATTTTACAAAAATTAACACCCACTCATGATAACAATGTCCAGCAAATTTGGAATAAAGGGAAGCTTACTCAACTAGTAAAAAATATTTATAATAAACTTACAGCAAATATTATACTTATTGTTGAGAAACTAGAACCTTTACTAACCTTCTTACAAGGTTAGAAACAAGATAATGATCTCACCTCTCACTGCTCCTGTTAACATTGTACTGCATGTCCTAGCCATGCAATAAGGCAAGGTAAGCACATAAAAGGGATACACATGGGAAGGAAGAAATGAAATTGTCTTTGTTCATGAATTGAATGTGATTAAGTAGGAAGCCTGAAAGAGTCCTTAATAAAACTAGTCTTCTATTTTCCTCTTGAACTAGTTAGTGATAATAGAGAATTTGCAGGATACAGGTTATTATACAAAAGCCAATTACTTCTTTATATACCAGCAACAAATAAGTGGAATATGAAATTGAAATCACAATACCATTTATGTTAGCATCCAAAGAAATAAAATAGTTAGGCATAACTTAACAAAATGTATGTATAAATCTATAAAGCAAATAAAAATATAACCAGAGACATTGAAATTAAGAACATACTGACTACCCAGAGGGGGGGTCAGAGGGCGTAATGGGGAAAAAAAAGATCTGATATAATGTATAAACCTTTGATGAACAAGATCCAAGAATTACATAAATGGAGGGTATTTCACGTTTATGGAGAGAAAGAGTCCACACTGTCAAGATGTGAATGTTTTTAAACATGACCCATGGAACCAGTGCCATGTAAATCCAAATTCCAGCTGCATAGCTTGCCTACGTGAGAAACTGACACTTAAGTTTATATGGTTAGAAGAAAGACCCGGAAATGTTAGCAAAATGTTGAAGGAAAACCAAGTTGGAAGGCTGACAATTCCTAATTTCCAGACTTTAAAGCTGAAGTAATCAAGACATTGTGGTATTAGTGAAAAAATAGACAAATTAATCAATGAGCATAATAGAGGGTTCAAGGAGCCAGTGGGTAATGGGAAGTCTCTACTTTCAGCTCATTTTGCTATGAACCTAAAACTGCTCTAAAAAGTGAAGTCTGTTTTTTAAAAATTCAGTGTATTGACAGATACGGAATTATTCTCTGGATAGTAGTGTGTATGTTTTTTAACCAGCATTCCTTAACCACGAAACCATTTACTCACAAATAAGCACAAATTTACTGTTTATAAAGGTAATTTTTATGTTTTTCTCAATACTCTCTTTAAAACAATAAACCAATGCGTAGTCACATGTAAAAGACATGTCTGGTATTTTCCATTACTTTGCAATGAGAATGCATGACACTTATGCATTGTAGTGGATTGAATTGTATCTCCCAAATGATATATCTAAATCCTAAAACTTTGTCTAAGTGTACTTTGGGTAGGCAAATTCATGTTCCTGAGGCCTAATTAATTTTAGAAAGCTAAGCGTGAATCTTAGAAACTAAATGTCAAATTCCTCAGGTTCTAGAAAGCTGTCATTTGAGTTTGTTCACCATTTTCTTGATAGTCTCAGCTGAAAGCACACTTAAAAGCACACTTCCCTATGTTAGAACTTTATATTCCGAATTCCCAGAGAAGAAATTTGTGTGCATTTTGTTTCTTTCAACTAAAAATCTTCAGGGTTTTGACAGCGATAGATATCAATGAGTAGGATTTTACCCCTGAAGTTAATAATTTTCCAGTCTCTTACTTCATTCAAATGCATTATGAAATAGATAAACAATAATGCAGCAGATTTTTGCCTCAAGAAGTCTTTTAGTCTACTTCTGTTGATAAAATATGAATGCTCTCTGTATAGCAGATCTTACATTTTATTAAAATTTCTGAGAACTTTTGAAATAAAAGATAAAATTGATATAAAAAAGCAATGTTTATAAGGATACCTAATTATATCCTTTACATACATGCTCTGAAAGACTGAAAAATCCTTTCCAGAACGCTTCATCTGAAAAATAAACTAGTGTCTTTTTAAATGAAATTATTCGTTAATATGAACTACAAAAAAATAATCCCTTAAATCTCTTCACATATCACTCACTATATTTTGTTAGATAACACTTCAAAATTATTTTTCATCATATTATATCTGAAAGATAATTAGTTATTAATTGCTAACTTTATTTCAAGCATCAAATAAAGTTTTATTGTTTCCTATGAAAATCAATTCTCTCTAATTATTTTATTGTTTCCTTCTGTTATCTTGTGGGTTCCTTTCTTTTCATAGGGTAGGTAATGGTTCATTATTTCTTTAAGTGGCTATCTGTGATTTTTTAAAATTTTTTGTTGCTTTAGTTTGTAAAGAAGATATACTACTTTCTCTTATTAGAGTTTCCTTGACTCCTTCCAAAACTAACATTAAAAATTAAAAACAGGTGAATAAAAGCAAGCCAGATGTAGTGGGTCTGTGCACATGTGTGCCTTCTTCTCAAACTAAGCAATGGAATTTTCTTTAGTATGTTTTCCTTTTACATTCATTTGAAATAATACTAATGTATGCTATTAAAAACAAAATTAAGTATAAATAGAAAAAAGTAATACAATTTTATGTCTTTCATGTATTGTTTCTTGATTGAATTTCTTTATTTCCTGGCAAATTTAGAATTTGGAATGCAGCTTATATTTTGGAGAAAGATAGGTTTTCTACTCTTTGTGACTGTGATAAATTAGTCTCAGGAAAAGAACCAAGACAATTGCAGAACTTCTCACATGGAAAGTTATCTCTTGTGCTTACTACATGGAAAGTAAAAAGAGAAAATAAAATCACTCCCTGTGAGCCAGTCAGTATCAGAGAGAAAATTAAAGGATGTGGACAAATATGTGTGTGCTTTTGTATGCACACCTGTTTGTGTACATTCTATGGAGTATTTCTGTAGGGCAAAATTAGAGCTAGTGAGTACATTTTTTATTAAAGTTAGCTTAGGTACAATAAATTTTTAAAAATTAGCTTGCAATTTTATGCATATTTTGGGATGCCAAATATCCTTGTCATCCCACTCATTTTATTTTTCTTTATCTTGTGGGAAACTTAGATGTCATAGAGATATAAAATAAATTAGAAAGTGGCTCCTATATTGAAGGAGCTTGTGATATATATAGGTTTGAAATTGCACCATAAACAAATAGCTGTGCTTTAGACCTTATAGGATAGGTATGAAGTAAAAGAACAATATTAGGAAAAGTATAATGATGACGATCCTTTATATCAGATAGAAAAGAAAATGGGTTAATCAGTGGTCAAACACACATATCTGAAATAGTGTAGAATTCTTAACACTAGGTTCTTGGAAACGATGAAATGCAACTGAAATAAAAACTCCTTAAAATGTAGACAATTTGAATATAAAGAAGACTAATTTATAAGACAGGGATGAAAGAGGAAGTATGTGGTTCTGGCAAATGCAAATACAGAAATTTTCTAATAAAGACAGTTTCAAAATGGAATTGGGTATCATTCCAATTATATACTTCTATGCAGATGCTGAATTATCATCTCTCTGAAATTAAATGCATGGGAAGTTTAACTAGATTCTTTCAGTTCTTCTTTATTCTAAGCACCTAAAAGTACAATTAATGGACCTACTAATTAGATATTAGCAAGAATTACAGATAAATTCCATTTGTCACAATGCTTGCCAGAGTTTATCTATTTTAAACTCTAAAACATTCATTAAGTAACTAAAGTGTGAAAGACACTAAGACTGGGACTAGAAACACATAACTCATCAGTAGAATGGAAGTATATAGGGTATCACTGTATGTTACAAGTGCTTGTTGCAGAGAATATTCGTTGTTATCCACAGCTTTTATCCTTTTCATTCTCTTTAATATTACCAATCCTTGTTGTTATAGAAAAAATTACTTAGATCTGGGAATTTCAGATAGACTTTTCTTCCAGCTTTAGGGATGAATCATAAGGACACTGTCCCACTATCCTTTACTAGTTATCTCCCTTGAAGTTCAAGATAAGCATACAAAAACTACACAAATTAAGAGCTTTTATTGTTACTCCCTCAATTCCCTACGTTGGTTTTTGTCTTTGAATATAATTGTAATGTCCAGAGCTTCCACAAGTATCTTGTAACTATGAGGCCACAGGTATTTGAGGAATAGTTGCTCATAAAGCTGGGAAATCCTGGAGCTTTACTGATATACTTGAGTTGCTGGGGGAAAAAAAAAACATCTAAGATCACCCACTTCTGCACTTTCCTCGTGAAGTTAATAAATGTTCTTAGTTTAAACTACTATTTGTCAGATTTTCTCTTAATTGAATCCAGAATTATTCCCAAATTATACAATACTATTTGTGTGTATTTGTATGCATGCACATAAACACACACACACACATACCCCTCCAGTGGCAAATAATTTCTATGATCAGTACCACTTCTGAGCCCTGATTTTATATTACTAGCTGTGATCACATCTGTTGGTTGAATCGAAAGGCCAGGAGGTTGCAATAAAAACTCTATGATATAGTGTTCATATAAGTCCCTCACTTTGATCTTTCATGTCATGTTTTTCTTTCTGTTTTGGTCATGTTTCTCTGTATAAGTTGACCATCTAACCAAACTGTCATTTGCTTCTTGATGGGAGTCTGCTATTATTCTTATATGTGCTTCTGTGTCCTAATAGAAAACACATTGTATACTTAAACTGGAAAATTTGAGAAAATGTAATAAAGAGCTATTTATAAAGATGTGACAGGGTTCAAGGGAACTAAAAGAAATAGAGAAGGACCCCTGGGGCAAGCAACAGCAAGAATCATCACTACCACCAGCCCTAAAGGTAAAGGAAAGAGGGATTACGATAATCCTGAGATATAGCTATCAGGAGAGATGTCAAGTCACTGCTGGTGTCCCGTGGGAACATTAGTCTCTTGCCATGGGAGCCTCTCCATAGGGCAGTGTGCAACAGGACAGATGATTTCCCTCAGAGGAAGCAGTTGAGAGAGTGAAGCCTCAGTATCTTTGTAATCTGATTTTAAAGTGATATCACATTTTTCCATATTCTATTCATAGAAATGAGCCACTAAGTCTAACCCACATTCAGGAGCGGATTAAACAAGGGCTTGAATGCCAGGAAATAAAAGTCTTTGGAAGCTATCTTAGAGAGTGCCCACAACAGGTGTTAACAATATAAGAATTGGTTTTTATAAAATGAAGTAATGTGAATTACAGAGTTGATCCTGAGATAAGTCTGAGGCAAGTAAATAAGTAGGAAACATGAGGGAAAGGGGTTAGAACAGAATTCAAGACCCAGTAGTGCAGTGACTTGTAGGTCATGAAAAATCATTTGGATGTTATGAGTATACTTAAATTATATCCATTAAAGAATTTTAATTAAAACTTTAAAAGATCTAATTTATATGTCAAAGAATAACTGTTGTATTTGGAAAGAGAATGAGTTGCAAAAAGCAAAAGTGAAAGGAAATCAGAAAGATGATAGCAGTAACTCAGGTTGGAAGTAATTTTTATTTGGTCTAGAGTGATAATAAATACGGAAAGAAATGGGTGGATTTCAGACATATATTTTGTAGATTGAATTGTCTTAGTCATTTAATATAGGGTGGTAAAGAAAAGTAAAAGAGAAAATCAAGGGTCTTTCCTAGGATTTTGGTCCTAATTATCTAGGAGTTTTGCAGCTCTTTTTACTGAGCTGTGGAAGACTGAGAGTACAACCGTTCTGTTGTAAAATTAGTTAGTTACACTTCATTGATTTTAAGTTTGGCCTGTTACTAAACAAAAAATAGGTGATACCAAGTAGGAAGCAGGGTATAAAAGTTTGGAGTTGATGGCATTTGTCAGGGTAAAAATAATTATGTGGAAGTCATCACATATGCATGACTTAATCGTAACAGTACAGAGATATTTTGTGTGGAACTTTCATAACAAAGAAAATCTAGAGCCTGTAGTGGTGCATCTACACTCCAATGTCCCCACCATTTATATGACCAAACCAGAAAGCGTACTATTCCTGAACATCTTCCTTCAGGCTTAAGTGACTTCACAATTTTCTCCAAGTTGGTACTTGTTTTAAATTTTTGCAAATAAATGATTCATTCAAATTAATACATAACCCAAAGGAACTATCTACACTAATGATAAACTCAGTTTTCCATTCTTGCATGACAGAAAGAAGCTTGCCACCTTGAAATTAAAGTTTGTGTAGTTTCTAGAATTCAGGTTTACAAAAATATGTAGATATAATCATAAGAAATCATATTAAGCTTATAACTATATGATATTTATTATTTTGGCATTCTTAATTTTTTGCATTGCAATAATTAAATATACCATTGTAGAATTTTAGTAAGTATAGTTTTAATCATGTTATAGTTCAAAATATAGATGTATGAAGTTATATGTAATAAAAATAGAAAAAACACATCTCAGATAGTGGGCCATTACTTCCAGACCTAAATGATTAGTAATGACAGTGGAGTTACTATATAATTTTTGATTGATGAGTAATTATTTAGGTAAATATTTATTCAGAATATAATAAGAACCATGTTAAGTCGGACCCAGAGAACACAACAGTAAAGAAGATTCAGTTGCTTTCCATTAAAGAACTTATATAAAAATGGAGGATCCAGGGTGGCAAGCATATAACTATAAAACAGGAATGTAATTCTGATTCTAATCAGATGCAGAGAATCTGCCTTTTATGACATAAGGAATTTGGATATTTTATAAACCCTGAATTTTAGACACATGGTATAATACCTATGGCAATAATATATGAAGGCAAGAAGAGTATACTCCTGTGACTTTAGGATATTAAGAAAATTATTATTGAAAACTGGTCTTCTATAATTTTTTATTATCACACAATAAAAATAAATAAGATTATAGTCCTACCTTTCTAGGCAAGTTTGTAGACCATCACCAATCTGCAGAACACACTTTGAGTAATACTATTATTGATCACATAAATAAAAACTAAATAAGTCCTGTGTTGCCACCCTTCAAGGCCAGGCAGGTTCATGGTATTTGTACAGACAGAAAAATATTCATGGAGCCGTTGGGATGTCTGGCCTGCCTTTAATCATGGGTGGGCAAGCCATGCATGCTGCAAGCTGCATGTCCATCTGCATGCCTCATGTCATGGCCATTGCTCCCAAGCAAGGCACCCATCGTGGCACCTGTCCCCTTGCGTGTCCCTCATCATCATCACCCCCTGCAGGGAGTCCCTACCTGTTTAAGTGTCAGAGGGGAAAAAAGCCGGCCAGATGCCAGAACATTACATAACATGACATAATTCTGTGCATGTGAGCCCACTTCATGTTATGTAAACAGTTTATCAGATGCAGCCTCAAGGCTATGGGAATACGGCTTCCCTTAGCTACCCAGAATCCTGGGTGAGGAAGCCAGATTGCCTCCACTTACCCTATAATCCTGTGTAGAAATAATTGCTAAAATAATTGGTATATAGGAGAGCTCCACATCCATCTGGCACCATGCAAATAACTGGGCATTTTAGTATTGACACAATGTGGAAATGCATGAATACCTGTACAAGTGTGGATATATGTGCAAAGAGGGATAGTCTTTTAGGGTAGAAGACAACAGCAAAAGTGTTATATCAACACAAGTTAGAAATGAGATGTTGTGGCCTCTGATGTCATCCTTATATTGTTAAAAATATAGTGTTATTTTGCTGTAACATAAATGTCACTATTTATCTATTTTAAAAATATATAAACACTCAGTTTAATTCATTAGCTGTCACATTTTTTACTTTTATTCCCAAAGTAGATATATCAGAAACTATCATATGCCAATACCCAACCACTAAATAGATGTCTTCTTTTTATATTTCTCATAGGAATGCAAGGAGATATTATAAGAACTAGATCAGAAAGGAGTTAGTCTTAATTGCTGCCATCAATGGACATTCAGAAATATGAATTACCCTTAACTCTTATGAATGGCTATTTGATATATCCTTAGAGACTTCTACTATAAGACTGCCTATTTTTCTCATTTACTTCCTCCAATATCAATTAGGCTTTATAAAGCAGAAAAAGCCGAATGTCACATTTGGTGTGTTTCTGGATGACTGCATTGATTTTTGGCTTGTGGATAAATTCAATTACATGCAGCATTCAGAGGTTTCTGTAATTGTGATTTTGTTGGATCTCCTCACTCAATAACTTCTAATTTCCTAATCTCCTGAAAGGTCAAAGGTGGTAGAGTGTAAAGTAATTTTTCTAAAGCAGTACATGAGTAAAATTTAATATCTAATAATGGGCAAAGTAAATACTATTACACAATCTGCATTCTGCTTTCTAAACTTATATTAATTGCAAAGTACCATCTGCTCAAGTTTTGCACCTCTTCATTACCTGAAACCCTGGACACTGGATTTAGAAAATAAAAGCTGTTATTTCCTGAATGCTGTAGATTTAACAATATTAACATTTGAAAGAGTCAGTTATGGAATCTTGAGTCAGTTATGGAAGTTTAAGTTTACATTATAAAAGTTGATAATAATGAAAAAAATATATATATAATGTGCTATGAGTATATCAAAAAACATTCTCATCATCAAAAGACAGAGCCAGGAAGGTATTATGTTCCAGGACAAGAATTAGTAGGGAGAGAAAGAGGTTGATTACAAGGAGGTAATTATATTTGCATGAAGAGGTTGATGAGTGAAGTTGTTTCTTTGTCAGAATTTCTTGCTATTTTTCTTCTTATATAGTCACTTGATCAATCACTGTGAATTTCTGATTATTGGCTCCCTGCCAGAATGGCAGCTGGCTATTGCCACGTGATGCAATACACACACACACTCACATGCACAAATCCTATAAGGTACTGCAAAAATACAATTTATTTCTCTCCATTAGCTGTGGTATATAAAATTGTTGATGGTCCATTCTCTGTTTTCAGTGTCATACATTGTGTCATTGATGTCATACATTGACTTTGGAGCTCGGCTCTGATCATTCACTTCCTAGTGATCGCCTGGCTTATGGTTCTCTTGTTTCTTTCTTTACTTTACCCCTTACTTTTTGTTGTGTATGATATGGGAAAGAATATTAACTTGTAGTGAGATCCAGAATTTGAATGCTAGCTCAGCTACTTCGTAATTCTGTTGTCATGGACAAATCACTTCTCACTCTGAGCCTCAAGACACTCATCTATAGTAGTTATCCTACAGGGTTTCATGAAGATTAAATGATGCAATTAATAAATGAATATATGCTTGGAGCAAGTCTGGGCAGAATGAATGGTCTCTAGAGCATAAGACAATTTAAATGACAATACAGTAGACAAAAGCACATATAACATTTATGATTAAATTCACTATTAAAACAAGTATTTTAGTAAACCCTGAGGACAAAGCAGATACAAATTTTTTAAATTGTTTTTTTCAGATAAAAATTTAAATACCGGTTATTTCTAGTTTGGTAGAGATGCCCATTCATTTTAATTTTTATATGTCTCTGTTTCCATAAGCTTCTAATAATTATGTTTTGATAGTTAGAAGGATATATATCTATATATCTACATCTATATCCATATCATCTATATCTATATCTATATACATACAAACATATAAAATCACAAGGGTAGGTAAGAAAGCTGTCCTCATATTTTGGAAAAAGAATGAAGGGAGAATAAGGGACAAAGTTGAAGGGAAAAGTCTGAAAATAGAGTAAAGCAAAGTTTCAATTACTTGCTGAAACCTATCTCCTTTTTCTCTCTGGAGTAGAAGATAAAATGTCCCAATGAGATCCAAGAAAGAAACAGTGAATAAGGGAGTTTTAAAAATACTGAGATGAGAAAAAAACAAAAACTTTAGGCAGCTGTTGGTAAGGTCAATAACTGAGATAGAAAATTCAGACCCACTATATTGAAGAAGCACAGAAGATGGATAGATATGAATATGGATATAGGTGATATAGATATAGTGTAGAGGTACATAGACAGATGTATATAGAGAGGTAGATTTTTCTGTTATTAAAGGCATGAAAAACAAGGCAAAACAGTGAAGGAAACAGAGGAAGGTCAAGCAAGGTTGTACCCATGAGTGCTAAGCCAATGGGTACAGCAAGCTGAGAAAATAGGAATACGTGGATATTAATCAAGATTAAATAGAGCACTGAAACATAAGGGCAAGAAGAGATGCGAGAAATGAAGAACATTTGTGGTCATTGAAAGTAACCCATTCTAAAAACAAGGCCGTTTATTTAGTTGTGTCCACTGAGCTGTCCCCCAAAACTGTTTCTTTGTGTCTCTAATCAGAGACACAGATTGGCCTGGATGAATTAGAGGCATGAAGCCTGTAGCACATTCCCCCTGAAGTTGCAGCCCTATTTCATCCTGCCATGAGTTCAAGTTATGCTGTGGCTGTGTTGCCACTAAATTAGATATATTTTGAATATAAGGATTCAAGGTTTTCAAGCATCTTTTTCCTTCCCTCTCCCATTACCATTCTCTTACTGTCACTATGCTACAACCCAAGTCTCCTGAAATATGGTCAAGTTCACTCTACAACCTTGCTTGATGATATCAAACCCAACATATCGATCCAGTAGCTATTTTATCAGAATCAGGCTGTTTGTGATATGTCCTGACATGGGCATCGGGCTCCTTGTGCCGTTTCGCCCCAGGACGCTGCAAGGAGCCTCATCCCAGGATTCCCTGTAGTGCTTTATAGAGTGTGACAGCCTCAGATTGCTGTCCGACATGGTGAATGAAGTAGAGAATCCCTCCTATTTTTCTCATTTGACCAAAGGAGAAAGCAACAGTTCAGAGTGATTCTGTGCCTTATTTTTGTCATGCCAGTTTGCTGACATTTTTGAGGCCTACACTGATCTCTGCTGATTCCATGTCTGGAATCCTGGCCTCTGTCTAACCACCAACCATATCCATCTTTGGATCCCTGGGAACTGAATATGTTATCGTACAAGGCATAAGGATCTCTCAAATGTGATTAAGATTAAAAAAATAAAATTAAAAAAAAGAAAAGAAACAAAGATTCATAATGGTAGCGAGATGAGCAAACACAAGGAAGACAACATTTGCACAGGGATGTGCTCAGATCATGAGGGACAGAAACAATTGAAATGTAAGGCTGAAAACAAGATGCAAGAAATGAAGAATGTTGGCGGTCATTGAAAGTAGCACATTCTAAAAATAAGATTGTTGAAAAAGAAAAAAGAAAGATTCATAATTGTAGTGAGATGGGTAAACACAAAACATCATTTGCATAGAAATTTACTCAGATCTTGAGGAACAAAAACAAAAGAGTGAATGAGAAAGGATTGAAGGTGGAAAAGTGTGACCTTCAGCTGTTAAGGAATCTGGAGTTTCTTTGAGCGGGGGTGGCAGGTGGGGGGGAGAGACAGAGAAAAGGCCACATTCCTTAGAGACAGAGACAGATTTTTAGAATTTATGATGCTCCACTGAGTACTGGCCTGGGACAAGGTTCAGGGACCAGAAGTATGAACAGATGATATAACCTTTTTAAATGACTTGCTACATAAACAGGCTGATTGAACATGTACTTAGAAGATATTACGTCAACATACCTTAGAGGGTGTTGAAAATAGTAAGGAGATTTGGGATAATTATTCAGCTACTCTTGTAATGAGTCTCCTAATGTAAAATGTATTCTCTTATTAGAATAGTTGAACTTATGTTTTGGAAGGAGTGCAGCAAAGGTAATAACACAAGTCCAGTGCATGTGGGTAAGGATGCTTGCTTGAAGTGAAAGACATCTGAACCTAGGAAGGTCAACGATCTGAGAGAGCAAGGTGTTGAATTGACATCTTTTAAATAGATTTTATTTATTTACTGTCAGAGAAGGAAAGAGAAACATCAATGTGTAGTTGCACGCACCCCTTACTGGAGACCTGTCCCAAAAAACAGACATGGGCCCTGATTGAGAATCGAACATGCAACCCTTTAGTTCACAGGCCAGCACTCAATCCACTGAGCCACACCAGCCAGGGCTGAATTGACATTTTATGTGGATTTTGAAAATACCAAAAATAATTATAGGAGTCAATGTATAAAGAGAAAGACTCGTGTGTTGTTATGGGGATTTTTAAATATAATTTGCTTGGATATTTTTTCATGAAAAAATACATTGACTTCTGATGTATGGCTTTTACATTATCTTGATATCTTTATCTTGAGTGTTTTCTTGCTTTTTGTTCTTCACCATATGAATCTTTATATTTGGGGATGCACGAACTGAGCATGAAATGCCTAATTGTTCTTGGCTGGTGATATAAAGCAATATCTAAGGATTTCTCAATTAAAAGTCCAGCTAGATGGTGCTCTGTAAATGATGGGAATTACATACAGGCTCACTTTTCTGCCTCACCATTTCTATGATGCTTTCTGATGTGATTAGTATTGATATCCTGCAGGAAAGATAGGTTGCATGGTTAATACAATAGTAGTTGATAGGGGAAAATTTGGGCTGTTGTATTTTACAATAGTTTACGCCTGGGACATCCCATTATGTACTTTGTAGAAACAAATGTCTATAACAAGGACGTTAAATCTTCATTAGAGTTCTAAGTGTCCTCTAGGATATAGTTCTCAAAATTTAGATAAAAGGCCCTTTCATACTATTAGAAAATTAGTGTGGAAACTAGAGGGAGTTTGATTATCTTACATATATTAATACTTATTGCATTACCAATTAAAACTAAGGATAGTAAAAAATTGTTACAAACATCCCCTATAAAATTTCAGAAATATTTTATGAAAAATATTTTCAAAAATGTTCGAGGAAAGGCACATTGCTCTACAGTTTTTAAACTCCCTGTAGTGTTCAACTTAATGAAAGAAAGCTGAATTTTCACATTTGCTTCTGTAACCAATCTGATGTGATATGATTCCTGATGGAAATACAGAGAAAAATCTGGCCTTACACAAGTAAATTTGAATATGCCATTTGTCTGTGGAAAACTACAGTATATGAAAAAAAAACACAATAAAGATTAAATCACACAGAAAAGAAAGCTCCAGTATATATTCATGAGAGAATAAAAATGAGTAAACAAAGTAAATAATATGTTAATATTATTGTAAAAATATTCCTGACCTTCTGGTCTTTGACTGCAGGTCCCCATACCATTCCGTCTAATGCGTACACACACAACACTCACAATACTCAGGACACTCATGAAATGCAGGAAGCAGTTCAGCTAAGAAGAGTATGAATAGATAGAAAAAGAGAAAATTCAGAAAGAATAAAGGTAGGAGGGTCGTAGGAAGTATGAAGCATTAGTAACGAATTGCATGCACGGGCTGCAGCTGTGTTACAGCATGAATCAGACAGAACCAGTACCAGCTGCAGTTCTTTACAATGCAGATGATGGGGTAAGCCAGCCAACACACATGATCAAGAAGATAGCCTTAGCCACCAAAAGTTGGAACTGGAAACTAAGATTTGAATTGCTCTATAAAGAAATTGTTGTGTAAGTACACTTACAGTAAAGGATAAAGTTTACAATAGTTCACCACATCCTAGCTGTAATATCAAAAAGGATCAAAAGGCTGTGCTTCCCGAGGTTAGGAATGCTGGGACACAGGAAGCTGCTTCTTGAATGGTGTCAGTATGTGCAATCAGTATTGCTCCTTCCTCTCATTATGATAAGAAACTAAATCAAACTTAAAGTGAAAAAAAAATTGCTCTCAACTTTATGTTCTTCTCCTTGTTCTTACAATTTCCTAAGTGTTATTCTTAAACCTTTTATTTAATAACATCACCATAGCCCACATACTTCCCATTCTCCTTATCAATCAGTTGTCCTTTCTGATATCAGAATTAACACGATAAGACATTAATCTAATCAAGACTGTGCTTCTTAAAGTGTTTCTCCGACTTATCTCTGATTCCATGATAAACATCAAACTTCTTAGTTCATCATTCTTACCCTGCTCACAAATACAAGCTAACCTTCACATTTCCCAAAGATATTTTTTAAATTGATTTGTTCAGAATTTGCTCAGAAACTGCCTCTCTCACACATGCACACACATGCATATACAGAACACACCCATATCTGAGGCCTCTGGGTGCTCATGTGAATCTCAGAGACTAGCTACCCTACCCACACACTGATCACCTGTTGTTCTGCCTTGCAAAAACAAAGAGATCCTTCCAGAGTAAATTAGCAAATAGAAACAGTGATGATAAAGTCCTTCTATAAGTATAATAGAAACAACCCTCTTTCCATATCAACACTGTTGCTTCTAGATAACAAGACCAGAAAATGAGATGCATGCAAGACTACTTCACAGGTTATATGGAAAATTAGGTCTCCATACCTTAGAGGAATGAGCATTGTTGATGGAGTTTTCCTAAAAGGACTACAGGAAGGGGAACAACATGCGACTATCCTTTAGTATAAAATAGGCACTTCCATATCTTTACTGCAAAATTAAATAATTAGAATAATCAGGAAATGAGAGTATCTACTTTTGGTCCTAGTGATGTGAAATGTATTGAAAGAGGAAAGATCTGTTTACTTGCTTGTATCAATTATTTTTATAGTCTAATAATTAAGAGTGTTTAAATATTTCAGCCCAATATATGAATGGAGCATGTTGTTGAGACAGGTAGGGCATCATGATTTCCCGGATCATTTGTATAATACATCTGTGAGGGTCAGAGCTACAAAAACTATGATTCCCAAATAAAAATAAGTAAGTACAGCCTAAGTCTACAGAAGATGATATTGGCACACCTATATTTATATCTCTATCTCAAAATCTATATTATATTCACATATATAGCTATATTTGTATTTGTATATATTGATATATACATATATCTTATATATCATATATTTATGTGTAAACATAAAATTTAAATAAAGAATTTTTATAGGATTGAGACAATTCTCAAGACAGGTAAAATTACTATCTCATAACTTTCAAATATTTTTTACCAATATATTAAGTGACAGTAAAATTGCTGAAAATGTCACAAAATAATAACAACATTTTTAAAAGCTATGTGGAAAACATGTTCATTCATTCAGTGAAACACTTAAGTGGGAAGCCAAATTACAATCATGAAGTAAAATGAGTGAGCATGAACATAGAGGCAGGCCAAATGTTTCAGGGCGTAGGATGCATCTACCTAGACCTCTGAAATTATTTGTCAATACATCCAAAAGACATTGGCTAGGAAGATTTGCCTATATGTGAGGCCTCTCTCTCCTCTTGGAAACAGCTTAGATGGACATTGCTGATGCTTGCTTATTTCACTTATGTATCTATCCCTATCTTTGCCTCATCATTCTTCTTTTGACTAAGGTAACACATTCAGTTTTATAGAGGTGCTTTTCTTTTTGTTTCTGGTAACTGTGCTATCCCTGTGTTGCAACAAAGCATATATTGATTTTATAATTCAACACTCAAAGGACCATATTATTTTGCTCATGTTAATAGAGGACTCTTAACTATAAACCTTAGTAATCTCCTTTTCTTAAAAATAAAGAAATCATGTTGCCTATTTATTGACTATCTGAATGGTACTTCACATCAATAATTCCTGTAAAATTTCTCAATAACACAGGAAAAAAGATATTCCACTTGTATTGATGAGGACAAACTAGTGTATGGGTGTCATGGTAACTTGCTTAAGGTCATACATTACAATGTGGCAGAACCAACATGAAATTCAGATCTGTTTGGGCCTAGTTACTCCCTCTGTAACTTTCCAGTCTTTGTGAAAGTCCGCAATTGCTGCTCCAACATATTTGGTATATAATCTACATGTGATTACATATAAAAGTAACCAAATGATGCATTTACCAATATGTTTGCCATAAGTAGTATGCATTTCATATGAACAATGAAATGATATATAAGAAACATATATACCTTTGGATGAAAATATCTGATGTAGAGACTAAGGTTTCTAGTTATATAATGCATAAAAGTAATTTTTGTGGGCTCTATATTGAGAGTATTGTCCCTGAAAATGGCTTTGTTAGTTTGCACATCAGCAATTTGAATTCTGAAAGTGAAAACTGGCCTTGGCATTAATGCTATATGATTAATGACAGAGAGAGTCTTGGACTATTAATTCTGTGTATAACAAAAGTTAAACTTAGTTCTGTTGATGACTTATTTTGGCTAATCAACATCTTAATAACAGGCGAATAGATTAAGAGCAATAAGTAGTCTCACTTTCTTATTGCTGATTGCTATGATATTTTAAAGATTGTAATCAATAATTAAGATAATTAAGTCATTCAATGTCAACCCTCTATGCAGACATTTAAAACTATTTAAATAAATAGCTGGCATGTATCCATATGACATTTGGGTTTTTCTGAAATGCTTTGCTCTATACATGATTAGATTCAAAAGAGGCTAAATTATATATTTACAAATATACTAAATATAAGAATTTGCAGTAGGACTTCCTGAATTTAACTTTGAAGATATAGAATAAGGCATTGTTTGATTTGGATGTGAAAAGCTCCAACATTTTCATTTTCATGAAACTTCTTTGTTTACTCATATGACTTTATCATCCAGTGGTGATTCAGAGAATTATAGACAGCTGAAAGGACACCCAGTGGAGTACTCAATCCATCTGTTCACCCATCCACCTTACGGTGAATATGCAAAATGAAAGCGTTGCTGTAGGTCACGAAAGGCAAAATTTCATAATGGCAGATAAGGTAAAAAGTATACTTTTCTTTTGGCTAAATTTGTACTGAAATTACCTTGTTGCCTTTATGAAATAATCCAACTAAAATCTGAATGACCGATTTTAAACAGCTATGTTGAATCCTGTTTTACATTTGACAATGATTTAATTGACATTAAAATAATTCAACCAGTTAAATCTATATAAATATTGTAAGGGCAATATTTATATTTTTATGGATACTTTATGTAATGTAAGAAACTGTTAGAGTATATACTTTTTTAAGTATGGGTAAGGAAGTGCACAGTATATCTGGACAATCGTAACTGAAAACTAGTGGTTCACCTGGCCTCTCCTTATAACCATGAACATCTCAGCGCTAGCTGGTGTGGCTCAGTGGATTGGTTCCAGCCTATGAATCTGATGCAGACCCCAGTTCTTGGGGTCCACCACATTGTGGATGAGACACGAGACATTCACATGGACTTCTGAGTCCTGTGGAGGAAAAGGGCGAGCGTGGCTTTTCTCTCAAGGGGAGCAAAAGCTGCGGCCCTTGTCATGACAGGCCTTTATTTCTTTTCTCGGCACATTACATGATGGTCCTCATTTACTATGCACAGGTTAGCTTTAGGTGGTTACCTTTTACAGAAAACAAAGGAGTTGATGCCACTAATCACATCACAGAAGAAGGATATTTGCAAATGAAAAGGCAAAAGTAGTTGTACAGGTTCCACTCATCCTTGGAAGGTTTAGCATGGATTTCAGGAAGTTACAGTGAGCACTTGCTGTTTCAATTCAGGGTGAGGGAGTTTTAGCAAAAGCCGGTCTCAAAGCAGCCTAGGTACATTGCAGGCCTGATTCCCCATGGGAGAACCTATCTGTGGGTGTGGGTCCTGTGCATCTCTGAGTGGGAGCTGGGCCCACGTCATGCAGAACGGTCTCCTACATGAATCAAAGGGTCGCAGGTTTGATTCCCAGTTTAGGGCACATGCCTGGGTTGCAGGCCAGGTCCCCAGGAGGGGGCATGCGAGAGGCAACCACATACTAATATTTCTCTCCCTCTCTTTCTCCTTTCCTTCTCCTCTCTAAAATAAATAAATAAAATGTTTTAAAAAAGAACACCTTGATATTGCTTTTATAATAATCAGTCTTTAGAGAAAAATCTGGAACTTAAAACATATTCTTATGCATGTTACATTAACAGATAACCTCTGCACTATACCTACATGATCAGATAAAGTTATAAATACATCAATATCAAACAAATAATGTGTATTATAATATGATGAGAAAAAGTACAATTTCATGATTTATCTTATAATCTTATATTCTAACTTTTATTAGAATGTCTGTAATAGTGGTTTTCTTATTTATTAATTGCTTCCACCAATATTATTAAACAGAAATTATGAAGGTTATTTTTAAATATTGATAATGCTACAATTAATGAGATATTATCTGCCCTTAAATTCCTGGTGGGAGAGATAAAAAACATGCCATTAATATACAATGAGAGTATTACACACAACCTGACTGGTGTGGGTTGGTGGACTGGGTATCATCCTACAAACCAGAATGTTGGTGTTTCGATTCCTGGTCAGGGCCCAGGCCTGGGTTGCAGGCCAGGTTGGTTGGGGGCATGTGAGAGGCAACCGATGGGTTTCTCTCACACATAGATGTTTCTCTCCTTTTCATTCTCCCTCCCTTCCCCTTTCTAAAAGTAAGTAAATACAAATCTTTAAAAAATCATAAAATGTAATAAGAGCTGTTCCTTAGTTCGAGGACCAGGCAGCCTACAGGAAAAGTATACAATCTCTTCTTGAGTATCTTTGAAAACTTCACAGTGAAAGTGGCATCTAAGACAAGGCTCAAAGAATATGTAAGGGTTAATCAATGAGAAAAGAAATAAGCATTCTAAGTAGAAGGAACTGAATGTGTAAAGCTCAGAGGAGATGCAGTACATGACATCTTTAAAGAACCAGAAGTTTTGGCTCTAAAATAGGCTGATTACAAATTATTATCATGTGACAACAACACTATGATGGTGTTAATTAGAGAGAAGTCTGGTAGGTCTTGATTCTAGTAAGAGATAACTCTCCCTCACCAAAATGGTGACAATAAGGATGATAAGAAATGGATACATCTGATGCATAATTGGTTACTGATTTTCTATGCAGTTAAAAAATGGTAGATTTACACATAGTAATTTGAAATAAATAAATCATAAATAATAACTCCATCAATAACAATGACAAATTAATGTGCAGATCTGGTAAGCAATAAGTAGGTTCTACAATGCAGGAAAGATTTTGGAAATATAATATATGACTTGGGGAGAAGAATAAGATTATAACCTTTTTTTTTTTTGAGCAGTCAGTGCTCAGTATTTCATGGAGAGAGATGACAGCTAAATCAAAGGTAGAACAGAGTCACTTGCTGACATTTTTAGATATAATCTGTAATTCTTAGAAAATGGAATAGCAGACAGAAGAGTTTCAGGAAAATATAATAAATAAGAGGTAATTTCCAAATCCATGTCACAGCAGTAGAAATTATTATATCTTTGTAGATGAAAGAAAGCCATTGCTCTAGACGGAATATTTGTGTTCCATTAGAATGTGTATGTTGATACTTAGTCAGCATGCCTAATGTGATGGTATTTGGAAGCAGAGGCTTTCGGAGGTGGTAGGGTCAGGGGGGTGGAACCTTCATAAATGGGATTAGTGCTCATGATAAAAAGAGACTCCAGAGAACTCACTTGCTGCTTCAACCATATGAGGATCCAGTGAAAAGACTGCTTTGAACCAGGAAGTGTGTCCTCACCAAACACCAAATTTGCCAGTGCATTGATCTTAGGCTCCTCATTCTCCAGAACTATGTGGAAAAATTTTCCATTGTTTATAAGCCACCAGTCCCTGGAATTTTGTTACAGCAGCCGGAGTGGACTACAGTAGGAGAACATAGATAGGTTTGTTTGTGTTCATGTGTGTATGGGGGGTGGGTGTTAGGGGTAATGGATGGCTCACAAGGAGAAACATGAAGGCAGCTTCATATGCATGTCCCAAGCAGGTGGCAGGGTGAACATATTTGTTACTCTGTGGCCAGAAACAATATATGTCCAAGAAGAACCTGAAAGACCTAGCAGGCCCAGAGGGAAGAACTACTGTGTGGCATATCTAGAAAAGGGATCTTAACTTCACAGAGGTTTCTAATACCTAGTACAGAACAGGAGAATAATTGTAGTACTTGTACAATGACAAAGAAGGAGTGGAAGGGTCTTTGAAATCGGTACTTTTGAACATTTTAAGTCTCAGAATATAGATGAATCAAAGAGAAAGGAAAGAGGCACAAAATAAATGGATCAATATGCCATCTACAGTGGGAAAATTTCTGCTCAAAATAAAAATTAAGGGAAATTAATATATAATTCTATAATTAAATTTATATAGTTAACTTTATATAATATATATAGTATACATGATTATATTTTTATACTGAGGTATAATTTTCATACAATAAAATAGAGTGACTTTAAGTGGTTAATTCATTAAATTTTGAAAATTGAAGAAATTCTTGTAACCTGCACACCAAACAAGTAAAAGAACGTAACCATCATCCCAGAAAATACATTATTGTCCCTTCTCATTCAAGTCTCCAATAAATTCCAAAAAACATATGCATTAATTTCGCTTTTATTAAATTTCATATAATGTTCTGACTTTTTTCACTTCACATGTTTTTTTTTTGTGGTTCATTATATTTTTGTGTTTATCTGTTTGTGTTATTTTAATTGTTAAGTAGTAATCTATTATATGAATATATCACAGTTTTATTACTTTTTGTTGATGATTATTTAGGTTATTTTCAGTAATTTGGCAACTGTGAATAAGCTGCTATAAATATTTTCACACTCTTTTAGAAATGAATACATGTTATACTTCTACTGGGAAAATACCTGAGTGTTTAAAAATTGGTTTATACCCTAGGAGAATGAATAATTTGAAAAAAAATTTCAAATAGTTATCCATAATTGTACCATTGAAAATTGTAAATGTATGAATGTTCAAAGTACTCTGAGACACAGAGTGATATTTGATCAATTTAGTATTGCTAGTAATTTGTTTGTTTTGATTTTTGATTCTTTTATTCTGTGTTTTTTAAAAACCATCTCCACATATACTTTCTCCCTTCTCTTTAAGTTATTTTTCCTTAACAGAGTTATTATGGTATATTTTGTTGCTTTCTAAACAACTTTATTGAAGCATAATTAACTACAAGCATTGAACTGAATGAAATAAACAGCTGAAATAGAAGAATCTAGATAATTTTGAAATAGACGGAACTACAGAATTCACCAGGCTGACTAAAGAAGCTGAGTTCTCATTATATTCAGGTACAGATCAGGGTATTATTGATCAAAATTATTTAATTTCTATGTTAACATTTTATATAAAAGTACACAGTAATTTTTACATAATCAAATTAATGACACTACAGCTAATCTCAATCAGTGATTACTGGGAAAAATAAGTATTACATCAAACTTTGTACATATGAGAATGAATTCCATAGTGAAAGAAGTAGGTAAATCTAAAGTGTTTTTAAAAAATCATTTGTTTCTGTTAAAATTATATTTGAGTTTTGTTTCTTCAAAGAGCTCTGCAACACATGTGGGGAAGTAACAGAAAGGGGAAGAGTATCAAAAAGTAGAAACTTTACTCAGTGACTAAAATACCTTTTAAAAATTATTTACCAAGTATATAGCATGAATTGTATCTTAAAATTAAGGATTTTTTTTACATATCCAGAATGCTATATGAATTCACACTAATATAGTAGTTTAGAAAGGGAATTGTTCTCTTTCCTTTCCTTAGAGATAGGAAATTAAATTTGTAAAGTGAGAATTACCAATATTGAACCCATGCCATCTTTAGCATTTGTTATAGTTTTAATGTGTTCTTCCCCCAAGAAAACATGTTCTGTAACTCTAACCCTTGGTACTTGTGAACTTGATCTTATTTGGAGATAAAGTTTGAAAATGTAATTAAGTTACACCGAAGTCATTAAAGTGGGTCCAAATCCAGTATGACTGGTATCATTATAAGAGGGACATTCGGATACAGAAATACATATGACGAATGTCAAGTACAGACTGAGGCAGAGATTGGAGTGATGCATCTACCAACCAAGGAATGCCAGGGACTGCCAGTTTTCATCAGAAGCTTCATGTACAAGTCAAGCACTGCTAAGGTTTGCTAGATATTACCTGAAGCTAGGACGCAGGCTTAAAACAGATTCTCTCTGAGTTTTCAGAATAAATTTACCTTGCCAACACCTTGATTTTGCACTTACAGACTCTAGAAATTGTGAGGCAATAAATTTCTGTTGTATTAAGCAGAACTAGACAATTGATTTACATACCACTGATAGATTTTACTTACTTTCAGTACATCATTTTCTAAGAAACTTGAATGTATCATTTTACATTTCTAGGTAATATACAGCTCGTGTTTTGTGTTAATTTGAACTGCTGGAAAAATATCATAATAATTATACAAGACAATTGGGGCTCAGTTAATAAAAAGGTATATTTCAAATATAATAAAATATATTTCAAATATATTACCCATATATTAAGTTGTTACTGTGTATATTACATGTAGCTAAATATCTTTGAGTAGTTATATGTTTGATTAACCAGCATTTAAAACCAGAATTTCTAATTTTTAATAATCTGCAAGCTATAGAGTAGTACATATTTGCTGCTCATTTTTTGTTTTTATTGAAAATGGAATTGTTCCTTTTCTTCTGAATTTTAATGAGCCGCTAATTTAAGAGATGCCACCTATCTTTGTGAGACTATTTTTCTTAAACATGGAGAGTGAGATGTAAATGTTCCTTCTTTAGGATGAATACAGAAAGCTATCACAAGTTTTCTTGTTACTTTTAATCTTTATGCAGACTGTACTTTAAAGTGCCAAAGAAAGAAAATGTAATTGAAAGCTGTGTTTCATCACAAGATTTTTTTTTTTTACTACAAAAGATAATTGCAAGCCTTCGTTAAGCAATCCACATAAATTTATGGCATCTCCCCTGTTTAGCCTCCCCTATAAATCACTTTAAAAAGAATGGGTTAATAACCTATTTTAGAACTATCAAAAGCCCAGATACATTTTTTACAGTTATTTAACATAAAGTAGCTTACCTAATGATAAGAAGGCATTATAGACCTAATTAATAATTGGATGTTTTATATGTTTTGTCAGGTGTAATATTTAAGGAAAAAATTTAGTTTTGGGTTTTTTTATTTTTTGTTTTTTTGCATCATAAGCATTGAAGGGAACACTCATACAGGAAACAATATTTGAGAGAAGAAAACACATTGACATTAAAAATAGAGACAACACTTGGGAGAATCCTGTCTGTGACCTGTTGATATGGATTTCACAGTTGTGCTCAACAGATAACTGAGACTTTCCCCAAATACTGCTAATGGGGAAAAATAAGAAGTGCTTAGAATTCTCAAAAGGGAACATATGGCAGTAATGGCCTTCTACTATTATATACTAAGTCAATTTTGTTAAGGCTACTGAGAAATAGAATAGGTAATGATGATTTATTACATTGGAGTTTACCACCTACAGAGCAAAGATTATAATGAAGACAGATTTAAACTTGATGTTTATTTAAAAAATAGAAAATCTATAGTAAGTTCATTTACAATTAGGATTGTGATGATTTTATTTCAAATAACTTTTAATTATTTCTTAAATATTTCATTAGTGCCAGTGCATATCAGATATTAAATTGGGTACTTTTTACATTATTGGTGTCTGCTCATGAAGAATATACATTTTGGTACTGGAGATTTCACTAAGCCAAGAGACAATAGGAATAAAGTGTAGAAAGCATTAGGATAGCGCTACCACAACCAAATGCTTTGGACAATACATATATGAGAGTTGCTTTTGTAATTAATAATTACATTATTTTCTATGGAAAAGTTTAATTAATATTTGATGTTCAAAAATATTCCATTCATCAGAAAATAAATACAACCCAGGTTGCATTATGAAATTTACAGAAAATAGATGTTGTTGTCTATAGTCTAAATTTAAAAAATTAAGAAGCTATATTTCTTATTCTGCAGAAGATTTCAACAGGATGTGTTAGTTCTCTATCAGTGTTCTCCAAACTGGGCTTTCACAAGTTTTCTATGAGAGAAATTTTATTTTTTTATAGTCTAAACATATAGAAGTATATTGTGGGCCATCCAGAAGAAAACTTGTACATATAATTAGATATAATATGCAATCAGGTTACTTCAGGGCCTGAATTTACATTTTTTTTAGAGCATCACAGTCACCCAATGTGAATTGTGCAGATGGATGTGGAAGGTCAGAGGTAGACCTATAAAGAAGATTCTTGCTAATTGTTGGATTTTGAGACATAAAAGAGTTTATAGTACTTCAAATAAAAAGAAAAGTTGGGAGAATTTAATCACATATGACACAGAGTGACTTAGGTGTGATGAAACAGGTCAGTGAGATAGTTAGTACTTTTTATCACATTAAAATGTTGCAACTTTGAATGTCATTGACTTTATGATTTATTTGTTTACATGTATAAATATGTTTTGACATATAATCATAAAGATGCATATATTCATATTTTATTATATTTAATATTTAAACAAGTTTTAAATAAAATTATTTACATTATTCAAAGGCTTCTCATATAACTCTGAGTCCTGGGCACCAACATTGCTGAAAAGCCTACATTATGAAGTGCAGTGTTTTGACTTCCCCAGAAAGTGTCACAGAAGGCATCTCATTTTGTTTAGTTCCCAGCTTTCTCAGATTTGAATTTATCACAAGGCACTTAGTAGGAGATTTAAGATTTTTTTCATAATCCTAGGTATACAAGGACAAGTATACATTACCATCCCCAAACTAGACAGTTACAAAGTCACATATAAAAGTCTAGGACTTATTCTCAAACTTGACTGATAGAAACCATGCTAAAAACTAACACACACACACACACACACAAACATGAGTGCCGAGTGTTTATGCACCTACTTCCCCTGGGTCACTTGGTAAAGAACAAATTAGTGAAAAATCATCTTTCTTTTTTGACATTATAATTCCCTTCTGAAATCACTCTGAGTTTTTAATAAAGAAGTATTTTCAGTGAACGAAGCCTCCTATGGTATTCTTGGGGGAGATTAAATGACAGGCTTGCAGGAGTGTGGAAGGTGGCCTGTTGTTTGTCTTCTCACCTTCTCCAGCAGAGAACTAGCATGATCTATCAAGAGAATTACAACTCAGAGGCCAAGATGATGTCTGGAAGCCCAGGGGTGCGAATTTGTTTAAATATAAAATTTGATGTACTACATATGTGATTTAACCTGTGACAGGTTAGCTGAAAAAACATCTTTGATTGGACAGTGTAAGAGCAACGACATGGGATAATTCTGGGCTCAAGTCTTAATTTGCTGTCTCATATTATGTGGCTTAGTCAAGGTACTTCCTTCCATATGCCTTCATTTTTCTATTGGTGAGATGTTAATGATGTATATCTCATTGGTGTATATTCCATCTAAATAACAAATGAGTCACCTTGCATATATTAATAAGCATTTAATAAATTATAGATATTATCATTAATATATATTTTATTTAATCTGGAAAGAAGCTGTTAATTTCTTGATGCACACAATGACACATTTAAATAGATTTTCTTTGCCTAAGGATCTAAAGACAGTTCACTTAGCAGATAAATCTGCCAGTGAAAAAGAGATTAGAATACATTTTATATGTTGGAATACCTTTTGGCAAGCATATGCATGATATCATTTAAAAAATGGAATTTCAGGGAATTTGATTTTTTTTTAATCCTTACCCGAAGACATTCTTTCAATTGCCTTTTTTTTTTTTCAGGAGAGAGAGGAAGAGAGAGAGAGATATAAAGGAGAAGCATTGATTGGTTCCCTCCCACACATGCCCAGAGTGGGGAACACACAAGTCTGGACCAGGGATAATAAGCACCCTGATGGGGAATGGAACCTACAACCTAGGGATGTGCCTGACTGGGACTTGAACCTGCATGCAGCCTTTTGGTTGTGGGACAATATTCCAACTAACTGAGCCATACTGGCCAGGGCAGAAATTTGATTTTTAAACACTGGAAATGCACATGTTGTTTATTACAGACTTTTTTATTAGAATTTTTCTATTTTGTCAACTGTGTTGATTTTAGAGTAGCTGTAAGCTAAACAGAAGTCATTAAATAGGTACTTATTCCTATTCTCTAAACTTCTATCTGTAGTACCTAGAAGTGCTATATAAAAAATGCATCTTAGAATACAGCACATATATTTTATTTGTGTGTGTTTATATATTTATATAAATATACACATGTACTTATTTATAAATTTAAGGAAGTTTTGAATTTAATCAAATATATGTTTACATTTATTATTTTTGTATTAGTTTCAGATGTACAGCATAATGGTTAGACAATCATATACTTACGAAATATTCTCATGATATTTCCAGTATCTACCTGGCACCATATAGAGTTATTATAATATTACTGACTATATTTTCTATGCTCTACTTTGCATCTCCATGAATAATTTGTAACTATCGATCTGTACTTCTCCATCCCTTCCTCTTTTTCACCTGCTCCCCCAACACCCCTCTCCTTTGACAACCATCAGCCTGTTCTCTGTATCTGTGAGGCTATTTCTGTTTTGTTTGTTTATTGTTCTTAGATTCCATATATAATATAGTTTATTTAAAGTTCCTTTGGCACCCCTTATTTTATTTATTTAAATATGTATTACCTTTTGTTTTATATTCTTCTAAAGGGCAAAAGTGCTTATAGAAAAATTTACTAGGAGCCTAATATGTGAAACAGAATTGAGAACCATAAATGCATTAGATTATTTAATTGCTACTCACTGGAAAGGCTATGTGTGTACATAGAATTGTTATCGATGGACGTGGGGTTCTTGTGGTATTGTGAAATGAAGAATTTTCTGACAGCCATATAGGAGGATGGGGCTCCGTGGTGAACTTCACTGATGATATAAAATTAAAGGGGTCCCCTTTCTAACATCCCGGTGTTCCATCTCCAGGTCTCTGCCATGGAAAAAGTCCAGTCTTGTCTTCAGTGGGGTCTCACATTCTGAGTCATTACTGATTTCAAATACTATATAATTTTGAAATAAAACACTATCAAAATTGAACTTCTGCCCCCCACCCTCCCCCAAAATTAGGTATCATGACTCTTGGACACCTTACAAACAGCGAGTTAGGTAACACAGACTAAACTTGCAAACACACTTTTAATTTTAAAGATCTATGTTCTAGTCAAATACTATATTTGAGAACATTTACTTTTTATATCAAGTCTATTTAAAATGACCTTTTCTGCTGTATCATTGTCATGTAAAAGAGTTACTTCCTTTCATTTAAATGTAAAATAGTTTAGCCTTTGTTTTTTTGGAGAACATTGATTTTAAATGGAAAATAGCTAAATTATTTACTTTTACAAGACTGAAAAATAGAACATTATGATATTTTCTATTCATAAATAATTGTTATGATGTTTCCATAATTTACCCTTATGATACACAAAGTGAAGACTGAATTTTTTTTAAAGCCAGATTAGTTTTAAATATATAGTTAGTTGCACAATGTCACATTTAAAAGTTTGGGTAGTGTTTATAGATACAGACATCAACTTGAAATAATAAGGAAACTATGTAAAATAAACCTTTCATGAAAAATGTAAATGTATAACATTGTATACTTTGAACCTAACATTTATAAAAATGAAATAGTGTAGGTTATTTGTTTTGAATGCTTTGACTCCTATTTTTTTCAACTTCTGTACCAGGCCCTCCGCAATGATATGAAGCTCATTGTGTATTTCCTTGTCTGTCTGAATACATGTATCTCTTCTGCCCACAGAATTCTGTTTATCTTTTACTACACACTGTCTCCATAAAACTCTTTTCTCTATCCACATTCAAAATGCAGCCTCTTTCACTGTGCAACCTTGCACTCATCATATAATCTTTTGATAATTATGACCATAATTTGAAAAAACTTTAAATTTTACAAAGAAATATCTGATTATTTATTTTATTACATTTGTTAAAGTTCCACATGAGATGCCCTTATAAACATTTTGCACTGGGACCCTTATGTGTACTAAACTCTCAACTCATCCTCATCAGGCCCCTTGTTAAATAAAAATTGTCTAACTAATGACTGCTAAACTCCAACAAAAATTACCTTTTCTTTTGAGAACTGGTTTTACCCAAGTTTTCATGAAACCAGCTGGACATTTGTGCAAAGGTCCTATAAAATATTGTCTTTCTTTCCCCAAGGAAGAACAGCCCTAGACAAAGATGCTTTCATTGAATAAACGTTGGTCAGGCTCCTCTAAGTCCTCTTTTCAAGCAGGCCTTGACCTTGGGCTTCATTGTTCACTTATTGGGACTGCATTTTACAATTTTAGCAAGAATCTTGCCAAGTCATTTTATGTATGTATGTATGTATGTATGTATTATTTTTTAAAGATTTTATTTATTTATAGAGGGAGGGAGAAGAAGAGGAAGAGAAACATCAATGTGTGGTTGCCCCTCACACACCCCTAACCATGTGCCCTGACTGGGAGTCGAACCTTGCTAAGTCATTTTAGAGAGAATCCCTCACTACCACTACCTGATTGCCCTCTATATCTACTCATGTTTCTCCTTCCCCAGCAGTAAATTTGAAGAAGTGTTAAGTAAATAACACCTTAAATTAAATTAATGATAAAAGATGATTCTGAATTTATTCTCTTTTGGGAAATATTCAGTCTTTTCATATGGTATCCTTAATTTTATACACCACAGATTACTTTGGATTACTGAAAGAATAAAGTTAGTGGCTACACACTTGGTCATGAAAAGGAATAAATAAAAAGGGTTAGAAAGATTATATAAGTGCATGCTAATCCATAATCTTTGTTATAACTATTGGAGATTTGAGTAATTGTTTATGAATAAGAAAAATAAAATATATGTTCATTCTAGCAACACATTGATGAATGCCATCAGTCTGGACCATTGTAGACCACTTACCCTTGCAAATAAATTATAGTGCAAGTTAAGTATAAAATCAGTTTCTCAAACTATTTTTGCTTTGCTCATGTCATAAAGGACTAAGAATGCAGGAAACCTAAAATATAGGGTTTTTCAGGTCAAAAGATAGTTAACCATATACTTCCTAAAGTTTACACAAATGTAATGTCACATAAAAACTGAAGGATTTAGATAAAACTATATTTAAATGAGTACTTTTATTACTGTGTGTTTCAGACTTGGTAAGTTTACTATATACTTCCATAGGTCAATGAGTTCTTTTGTTTCAGTCATCTTCCCTGAACCAGCTTACTTTTACTGCATCTCTACCTCCAAGCACCAAGGCTGGCTTCTAAAATAATAGCTATTTAGTAAATGTTAGATAAACAACTGAGAAAATGAAGACTCGACCATAAATTAATAAATTTACACATTTGATTTATCAATAAACATGGATACTTACTAATCAATGCTGTCCTAGGCAATGGAGATTCAATGTAAATATAATTTTTACAAAAATAATACAAATGTAATGGGAAAGGCAGGCATAATGATAAATGGATATACTCCAATTTTATGACTCTAGGGATAATGAGAGTTATTGCTGGAGTGACATGTAATGGCTTGGCTGGCTCATACCCGGACATAGCACCTTTGGCAGTGAAATAAAAACCAAGTCTCAAAGAATGTTATTTGGGACTCCTTTTAGAAAGAAATTTTAAAAAAAAACCCTTCTTTTTCTATTTTGTTATGCTTGAAACCCTTATGCACAATCTGTCTGCTTAATTTCATGGACAAGAAAGAATAGTAGATACTGTTATTATCTACTGTGTATGATATATATACTTTAAACTGTATCTTACCCATAAGGAATTTCCATTCGTGAAACAATGGCGAATGTGGACCAGAATTTTCTTCCTGGAGATTTTGAATTGTGACTTGCCTTCTTCCAGATGATTTATAGCCATAAAATATGTGGAATAAAAAAAGGCAGACTAGACTCTCTGGATATTCACACCACTAGGGGTTTCCTATTTAGTATTTTCTTGAAGCATGTTGTTTAGTTTTTCATTGAATTTAGAGTCTTTTGGACATGAACTGAAATTGCTTTACCTTTGAACTAATGTGTATGAATTTTTATCTTTGCATTCATTCATTTATTATTCACCTTTTATCCTCACAGCCTCAATACTATAGGAAAAGAAACTCTTAAGAACATTAACAGCAAGAACCAAAACAATTTTGTCCTATCAGCCTAGTTTGATGGCTTTAATGTTGAATGCATATATTTTAGTAACAAACTACTACCTGCCTAGTAATCTTCTGTTTTAGGTCATAACAATACATGCATTGAATTTAGCTTGTTCAAGACCATAAATCATTCTTTGATTATTATGGCTTTCAATTATTCTCCAAGTTTATTTTTTAATTGATATTATTAACATTATTTCAAATCATGATGAGAAATTTGAACATGTTACACAAAGAAAATATTTTGTGTTAAATCAGCTTCTTTTTATTTCTCTTCCGAGGGTTATTTTCCATAAAAATTTATATACTCTGAGTAATCACTAAATAAATTGTGGAGTGTAACATTAAATTTGCATTTGTCTTTTATTTTTAAGTGTTCCATTAATTAATAATGCACATTTTATGACATTACTGACATTACTCATATACTTCTTTAGAAAATCACATTTAAAATACATTAAAGACTAAATTTATGAACTATATAAATGTGGCATGTGACTTACACTTTGCTAAAATTTTACTCGGGAGATATATTGTGGAGTAGTTTCTAGAGTACTGCTATTTACAGTAAAACATTCAGCAATATTCACTAAATTTGTATAAATGATTTCAAAGGGAGCAATATATTACCATTTAAAATATATCACTCAAAGATAACTATAATCTGTAGTATATGTCTATAATTTTATATCCTTGTTTTTATAATTCTGGTGACTTTATGAGTCATTTTTTAGCATGAATGACAATGGACATTTTGCTAATCATATTGCTAATGTATGTGAAGCATTCTCCTAGGATCTGGAAATAACATGTTGAATAGACTGACAAGGTCCCAGGATACTTATATTTGGAAAGAACAGTCAGAAAATAACTATGGTGAGGTGTCATCGAAGTTAAGACCTAAAAGTTGAAAGAGTGAACCATGTATAGTGTGAGTAGTCAGTTCTCAGAATTATGTCTGTTGTTTCACCTTAAGATTTTAGTAGTACCACCAGTATATTATTTTTATATTTTCCATGTATGTTTATAAAATTTTAGCATGTATCTTATAATATCATAGTATTCCATGCTATTAATACATACTTTAGAAATCAGTTTTAGGATATAAACACACAATATTTGGTTACATTATCTTACCATCCTTAATAAGATAACTGTAAATGTTGAACAGATTTACAAGGTAATATTTTTAAGGAAAAAATTTATCAGTGAATTGAATAATATGGAATTACTGACACCAGAATATTTCCTTTGTTTCTTTGAAATAAAGTGTCAGAATTTTCATACTACCTTCAGTGATTAATTCATATTTGCTTCTTATCGCAGATTTATCTGTGAGGTCAAGGGGGATGTTATTTGAAATTGTAGGTGAACAATCTAAAATACAAATTGGATAAACTCATTGGAACACTTTTTTCTTGAAAGATCATAGTAATTTGCCTTGCCTTCTATCTATGTTGCATAAAAAGCCACAGATAATAAAGATTGTTTTATATAAATACTTTAATCTTGGAAATATAATTCTGTCATTCTAAGACTTCTAGCATTCCATAGCTATTAAAACCTCCATTCTTATAATAACCTATGCAGATAGCCAAAATGATGAATCAATATCTTTGATAATAATACACTAAAGAAGCCTTTTGAAAACCTCACATGGAATAACGTTATAGAGTAAATCAAACACATTTACTTTCTATATGAGATAAAAACATTAAAATACGGTATTGACACATCTAATTCAAAGAAAACCAGTACAAATGTAAAACAATATAGGAATTAACTGATATTTATAATGTGATCTTGTGTGAAGTAAATATAGTTGAAGGTATAAATTATACATTCACTGAACATTTAATACAAATAAATCTTGAGTCAGGGTTTAGTGAAGCAAATCAAAGGTGGTAAGAAAGATATCTCAATTTTGCTTAGTCAAGGATGTTAAGATGTAAGATGTTAAAATGTTTTAATAAGAAATAACATTATTAGGATAATAATTACATAAATTGTTATTCAATTAATTTTAGGATTGCATTTTTAAAAATGAGTGTGTATTTATTTCTCTGCTTCTCCAGAGTATCATCACATCATTATTTATGAGCAGTAAAGAAAAACAATACCATTCGCATTGTAAACATCTTCATTACTTTGACATTATTTCATATTCTAATTAGGACTATTGACTCATGAAATAATGATTTGTATATCAATTAGGAAAGCTTTTTATCACAAGACAGTATGAGTATTCTGATAAAATATTATTTACAAAATTTTCTAATGTGTGAGTTTTTCTAATATATGATGTATTTCATTCTAATTATGCTTAGAAAGGTATTGTTAGCTTAATTAAAAAAAACAAATTGTTCCAATTCAAGAAAAGATGAAATTAATGGGGGCTGGAAATCATTCTCCTACTTGAAACAAACCAAAAAAGATAAAATACATTAAACAACAATTTTCAACACATTGGACACCAAGAAATAAATGGCGTGTATCTCTGAGACGTGAGACACAAATGATGCAAGCCTTAAATTTGCTCCACCTCCATGCTGCAGAGAGTGGAAAACCAGCAGAACCCAGTGTGTACCTTGAACCTTGAGACAAGGTGGTTAGAGTTCACAGGATAGACAGAGAACCAGAAAGGAGAAAGCTGGACAGGAAGAACTCTGGCAGCCTACAGAGGGTCCTGGTTAAGTCATCCAGCTTAGCATTGATCAGCAAATGTAGATAAAGAAACTAGTGAGAAAGAAGGATATGGTGACTGAAAGGATTAGAGGTCCAGCTACCTAGTGGTCACACAGGTCAAGGCATTTTTATTCGTAATAGATGGAAATACAAAAAGTGCAAGATGAATTATTAATATTAATAAGCATTATGGATTATAAAATGTCAGTATTTTATCATAAATAGTAATGGTTTGCTATAAAACAGCAGAAATGAAATTTTAAAAGTGATATAATTAAAGCAGCACAAAATAGTAAAAAAACCTAGGTTAAGTCAAATATTTGATGTTGTTTTCAAGATTCCTTATTTCTAATAATTTATTTTAAATATCTAAGTCTTATCAAGATTGCTCCAATCCATATGTTCCCTGGACTATGCAACTACTAAAATAGCCCCTTTTGGTGTGGTACAAAGAGAGAGATGGCACTATGACAAGTGCTCATTTGTCATGGTCAGTACGCTTCTGTGTGGGCAGACGAATACGTACATGTGCAAACTTCGTGAAATCTCACCACAAGGCATTTTTAAATGATAAGTCTGGAAAGGTGATAAACAAAATCTTGTTTTCATTTATTTTATATGAATTAAACACATAAAGACATCTATAGGGAGAACAATGAGATATTATATATGTGTTGTCAATCATCTAAACAAATTGTATTTATATGCATTTATATGTTGAAAGACTCAATACTATAAAATGTCAATTGTCTCCAAATTTATATATAGACTAAATGCTATCACAATAAAAATGATAGCAAGTTTTAATGGAAACAGAAAAGCTAGCATTGAAACATATGTGGCAATTCAATTGTCAAGGTTAGCTAATAATTTAATGAAGAAGTATAAGGTGCAGGAACCTAAGACCACAAAACTTAATATAAAACACAAGTATCAGGACATATCAAAGACTGTGTGTTGTAAATGTATTTTAACTTTAACTGGAAGCTTCAGTTAGTTTGAAGGTTTACTTTTGTACTGCTTTACTATGCTTGACACGTGAGGTGTTACACCTCTACTTTCCTAATCATCTTTAATATCAGAGACCATCGTGTGATTTTTTTTGGTATTATTAATCATCGCTTCTCCTGGAACACAGAATTTCTGTGAGTGGAGCGATTTTTGCTGTGTGTGAAAAACTAGACATAAAAGCACTTTGACAATATATAAAATGGACAAATAAACATTTAAAGAATATTTTATGTCTTTCCTGATACTTAAATAAAATAGCAGAATATTGGCTCTGTTTAAGGTAAGCATTGCTAGTTTAAAAAGCTCAGTAATTACTGTGAGCCAGTTTGATGAACTCTACCTCCCCTTCTCTAATACAGTAAGAAATTGTATTGTTCACTTAAAGCTTATTAAACTCTAGCTCATGTTATTTCTTCCTCTCCTGGAATGTCAGCCCACATACATTATTCACATGAGGCAGAATGAACTTTAAAGAGTGAGATTATACTGGAGGGAAATGAGAAAGCCATCATTCTCAATTTTACCCCATACTGTTATTAAAGGTTACATAGAAAGTGATCTTTCTTTTTCCCACATTTTTAAGCCTTATCTCTTTTCTTTTTTTCTGACTGTCTATCTTATTCCTTTTCATCTCCCTTAAAATCCACATATTCTGCTTGTTTTCTCTATTATGTGAAGGAACTGGTTGAGTTAGTTTCAATGATTCACTATCTTCAAGTTATGAGCCAGACATTTAAATAACGTGATGAATAAGATATTGTATGCCATATTAGTTCCTTACATTTTCTGTGTAAAATGTGGTTGTTATGATTTAAAGTCATTAAGTATGAAAATATTTGCCTGAAAAACTTGAACACCACATTTAAGACTAGTAGAAATTAAATTATTAAACAATTACAGTGCAATAAAAATGCTAACAAACGATATACAGATAGTGTTTCCTGACAGTCATATGCTTATTTATCAGCCAAATGTTTCCATAACAGCACTTCAATATCAGATGACTGATGGAGGCTTAAACACCATAGTGAACAAACAAAAGCTTTGCTTATTATTTAAATATCATTTTATGATTTCTGAAGACATATTTAACTGAAACTTACAAAATAAAGTATTCAACCTTATTGCTACTTTAAATTTTGGTTATAAAATAAAAGGTAGCAGAACAATCTACATCCTTTATATATTACTAAGTATAATAACTGATGTTACTATTAATTACTACATTTATTTTTACCTAATTTTTTAACATGTTTCATGATGTATGAGAAAATTTTACAGAAAAATACCCGAGAAATTTCAAAAGTCAACCATTAATATTCTTGAAAGTCTATGTATATCATAAGGAAGTAAATTTTAGTGGAAATAACAAAGGCACTGTGGTATAATATATTTTTTCTTCATTAGTTTCAATTGTTGTGTGAGTAAGGTCAAGTTACTTAACAACCCTAAATTCAGTTTTATTATTGGCATAAAAAAGAAATAAAAGCAAACCTATAGATTTTTTCTCTCAGAGAATAAAATGGTAAGTGCAGCCATGAGGAGTGTGAGGAAACGTGTTGACTAAAGATAACTTGGCATCTTGGACTGGACACTGGGACAGAAAAATAGTATCAAGTAAAAATTAAAATAAGAAATCTGGCAAAAAACGAACTTAATTATTAATAATATGAAAAATTCAGTCCTTCAAATTGGTAAGATCAAAGAAAATACTAATAACTCAAAAATTTTAAAGTACATATTCAATTGAGAATGTTGAAAAGATAATATTCATGGAAAATGCAGTCCAAATATTTCATTATAAACCAAGCAATTTTAGAAAAGAAAACAAAACAAAAAGTGAAAAATGAGCAAAACATCAACAAAGAAATAATAAATGATAATCACATTAGAAAATCCCATCTTCATAAGTAACAGTGACCACAAGTGTCCAAAAATTAATGTAGAGAAAGATCTGTGAGTAAATGCAATTTAATGAAATTTCAGAAAACCACAGGATAAAGCAAAAATCACATAATTCTCATAGAAAAAACGAAAAAGAAAAGAGCATCCAGTGAACAGAGTCATATTGGCATCAGACATCTCATCCTAACACTGAAAGCTAGAGCAAAATCATCTTCAAAATGCTGGTGATGAATAAAAACAATAAAATACAAAAAGAAGTGGATTTTAGAATTACTAATTTAATATATAAATAGTTTCTATGTAAGCAATAAAATATAACTTTGAGGAAACCATTTAAATTATGAAAAATAATTAAATGCAATGTTTAATATTTTTGATTAACACAGGTAGTGCTATAAATTGATAAGAAAGTTGGTACATGGTTAAAACTTCTCAGTTTTTTCTTTCCACCTTGTTTGACTCAGGATTCAGACAAATATAGCTGTATATAGCTGGGGGTCAAGAGAGACATGGATTGTGCAATTCCTAATTATTATTCTGAGGATAGAGCTTTTTTGCTGTTCCAGCTTTCTACTACTTGCCTCCACTCTCTGGATCTTGGACCTTGTCTTCAAACAATTTCACCCCATGCATCCCGCAAAATTAAAACACAAATTTACCTTTGTCAACACAGGCCTTCAGATGAATGTGGCTTCAGTAATTATATACCTTACTGCTCTAGGGTCCTACATTTTGTTAACGACTTGGTAGACCTTTTTATTTGTACAGTTATTTGATAAACTTCATAATTTAAGAATAAAAATATTTTACACAACATTTTTACTTGCTTTTTGTGGATGGATGGGTTTAAATAACCTAGTCAGTCATGTCTCCAGAAAATAATGTACAAATATAAAACAATTATTTCCAACAACTTAATTTGCAACACTATTGGGGAAGTTAGAGATACCTATGGCTGGCACATTGACACCTAGCTTCACCTCCTTCACTCTATCTTCATTATTATATTTATATCTTCTTGTGGAGAACAGGACCAATAAAATGGCATTGGTCTGGTCAAGATAAGATAGAGTATATAAAATAAAATGGAGTCATTCATGTCAACCAAGATGGCTGCCAGTCAGCCATGACACTTTGGTCAAGAGGGAAACTACCTAAGTCACTCTAGGTACATCTAGCAAGGAGACACACCTAAGATATCTGCACATGTGACCTGAACAGCCATGTGTGCAGGGCAGGACCACCCACAGATAGGCTCCTGAGGAAATTCCCCACTCACCATTATGGGTGCCAAGACACTTATCAAGAGACCCAGAGGGGTGGAGTACAGCACCCTTAGGGGTCTAACTGAGGCAGATTCCAGGCCACTGCTGAGACAGCTGAGCCCCACACATCAGAGTGCTGCTCCACACCATGCTGAAATCCCTTGACATCGGACATTGAAGGCTCCTCTCCACTGGATCAAGATTGTACCCTCTGTGACCCATGAGACTGGCTCTTTGTAAGATGCTGATGGCTCCCTTGCCCACTGTGCTGTTTTCTGGACCCACTGGCTGAGACTCTGGAACTCATGTTCATTATCCCCCATTGATTGTTCTGTGTGGATTACATTCCCTCTATTGTTAGAATGTGTGTAGGATATTAATGTAGGTTGATGTTTTACTTTGAGTGAACCTTCGTTCAATAAGCTGAGTGAATAGCATAGTTGCCTTTGTGATTCTTGTCTATTCTTTGGTGCTGGGCTGCTCCACTGACAGCTAGCCAAGCAGCTACCTGGCTGTCTTATAAGAAAGACAATATCATGGTACTTGGGCTTGTGACACTTATGAACTTATGGGAACTGGGGAACTAAGTAAAACCATAACCACATGGTTGAAGTAGTGTTTTTGGAATTATAGTTTCTACATTGAATACTTAAAAGCTAAAAGATTTGATTTTTGGACATTTTATTTCATATTTGAATGCTTTATAAAGACAGTCCATCAGCTGACCTTGAAATAGAGCTTCAAAATTTACCCTTTATCTGCATAAACAAACACCAAACATGGAGGCAGGATAACAGGTGTTATCCTGATTTTGAGAAAATACAAAAAGAGAGGTACCTACAAATTTAACAGTAGTAATATATAAAAAAAATTTAGGGATATTGCAGAAGAAAGTTGAGAGTATTCTTATAAGATGGGACTTACTTATTTCAGTAGTGTCCAAGACATGTTTCTCTCTATAGAATAAAGAGGATGTAGGCAGTTTGAAGAAAGAGATGAATTTGGAGTAAAAACTGAGGAAAATGGGAGAATTAGTAAGAAGGCAGAATAAAAAACTATAGGCAACATTTAAGGTCAAGTTAGAGTATAAAGCAGGAAATTATAGTGAAACCGATACATAAATTTCTAATTTTTTTACAGCAGTTTGAAAGATTGGAGAGTTTTACTGGTTAGATGTTTTATGGTTGTGCTGGTTTTGCAGAGCACGTGAGATGCAAAGACAAGATGGAAACATACTTCAGGTAAGGGAGAGAGAGTAAGTAATGTGATGGCTTATGTATTATGGCTTGATTGTGAAGAAAATTAGGCCAGAATAAAGCTTGTAAATATAAACAGATCACAGTGATTTTGGACTGGAGAGTTGGTGAAGTTTTGCTCCTTATATCATTTAAAACCATAGCAGGTACAGATTCTTCCCGTTACATGTCCTGGGTCACTTCTTCAAGCCACTTAAAAAATTTACATCTGTCAAGTTTGGGTGCATCATAGGTATAAAGAAAATGACCTTAAAGGAAAGACATAATAAAATTTAGTGGGAAAAATAACATTTCTTCTTTCTACTATTTTTGTATAGTATTTGTTAAGACTTTTACAAAGTTTCCTTGGCATTAATATGCTCCAATAAATTAGCCATTATACAACTTAATCTTTTCATTAATTTAAATAAAATGTATAACCAAAGCAGGAAATGAAAGAGCACATAATATATAAATATCTATTGATTAACTCATGAGGCAAAGATGCATGTCATTCAGTTGAATTAGTGATTCCTAAATATCAATGTTCTAATTCTTATTTTTTCAGTTTTTCTATAATTAGTTGCATGTAGTTTATTGCCACTGTTAATTTTAAAGCAAAGTATTTCCATCAGGTGCTCCACTTAATTTTTATGAGCACTTTGGAATTGGCTGGTTAAACAGGAAGAAAAACAATCTTGTTGATCATGTTACTAAATCTTTTTCATGTTGTGAAATATACTCTTATATCTAACCTGAGTTAGTGTTCAGTTACTGAAAGCATGATTTTGCTCAGAGTTTTCACTTCTATTTGCTTCCGAAGTATATGCAAGGGTGAATTGGTATTCTTAAGTGTAAAGCTCCTTCTAGTATAATTTATTTCTAAAAATTTGAACATCCTTTAGACTAATTTTGTCATTATATTCCATTAGTACTAAGTGAAGAGAGTCAGATTTAGAGTCTTGTTTCTGGATAAAATACAATTTAAATTTCAAGAATTGCATATTGCCATTGTTTCTTATGTTAAATTAAATCATGCTGATATGTCTCAAAGTAACTGGAACTTTATAACTGAAAACTTTCTCTGAAACTTTAAAGAATTAATTATGATCATAAAGCAACAATTAAGAGCTTAGTTGAATTATAGATTAGACTACAACACATAGAGAACATGGTATAAATTTTGGCCTTTGCTCTCCAAAACCCTTAAAATTAAGTCCTACTTTAGATCTATGTGTTAGAAATATAGAGCAGAGAAAAATATTATTAATGCAAAATATAATTACACCAACATTTAAAAACACACATAATAATTCACTCCAGCCTCCTTTTATGAAGGCATTTCTATTAACTTCTTTCCTTCCTTAATTCTCATGCTTCTGTGAACAAGTGAAACACCCTTATCAGAAATGTTTACTTCTTCCCAAAGAAACTGTTAGAGAACTGAATCGATGCTATATTTACAAATTAGATTGCCTAGGGGGATATCTAGGGATTTGGCCATTTTTACATTTCACTTATTACCTTATAGCAGTTCATTTCAGAAGTAATTAGATAGGGCCATCAGCTAGAAATAACATAAAAAGTCATGGACAAAATGACAATCAGAGATACCTTTGAAGTAAACTCATGAAGATAATGATAATAATAAATCTTCTAAAATGAAGAAGATAGCCTTCTAAATCTTTTTCTCCTTGTTACTCTAGTTGGAATTGATATTAAAAGGTCAGTGTTCTGCTATATCAAGGGATTGTTTAACAAAACAGACTTTTAGCTATAATTAAATATGCTATATTGTACACTTTTCCAGAAATATTATTCACATTAAGAGCAAATTTTTATAACCATTTTGACCATCATCTTCAAAAATCACTGAGACATGTTTATGTGGGGTATATGATAAGGAAGGTTAAAAGTAACCTTCAAGAATCAAGAATTTCAACCTTCAAGAATTTCTATTTAAATTCTGTGTAACATGTAATTACTTTCTAAAATCACACATGAATGACCCTATTAATCTAGATTAAAAGACATTTACATAATAAAGTTTCTCCATAGGAAATAAAATAGCATGAAAACACTGCTTATAAACTATGCAAATATAATATAAAATTATAATTAATCTGAAGGGATCATAATTCTGTCATGCTATAATAGCACTATTGTTAAAAATAAACATTATAAAATTAGCATCATTTGATTGAAGTTTATTTAAAATTTTTATTCCACATGAGCTCTGTAGATATATGATATTTTAGGTTCTACCTAAGTTTTTATAAATTTCAGCATTAATAATTTTCTGTTAAAAAAACTGCAACAGCCTTTACTTATTTTGAGCGTTGAAAATAGTTATTACCAAGTATCAAATGTTTTAGGATTTGAATTTTAAAAATAAAACCGCATCTTTCCTTCCATTATTCTCCCTATGAACTTAACAGAAAATAAAATTTCTGAGAAATCCTTTAGCTAAGGCTGTAAAGGAACAAACATTTTAAAATGGCTATAATCTTAACACTTACTGAATGGAGAACAGGGTGCAGGTTGGTAAGCCCCAGTTCCACAGCTGACCTGAGATGAGTTAGATGGAGAAGTCTATTATTCACAAGTCCTGGAGAAAGTATGAAAAATCCTGGAAGGGCACCACAGGAAGGTTGAGGCAGAGTGCATGCACAGAGGCAAGACCTGGAACACATACCTTTATTAGGGTCTATGAGTGGAGTATTTTAAGGTCCCCAGGCTAAGTGCACTTTGGCCAATTCAAAACCAGAGTAAAGTTTTGGGAAGGCACACAGGCTTTTATCTGTAGGATGCATAAGAGGAGGCTGGGAGGTTGTTGTTCACAAGGGCAATTAGGGAAGTCACATCAGTTGCTTACATTTGCTCGTGACTCTATGGGCTGCTGTGTAGCACATGCACTTGCATGAGGGGTTACTGTCGTAAAGTCACTGTGGGCTGCTTTTACAAATAAGATGAAAGCCAAGGCAGCAATACCACAGAGTGGCTTAGCTAAACTCTCGCCAAATAGAGTGTTGTTAAACTTTTTTCATATACTGACTGGACATTTGTATGCCTTCTTTGAACAAAAACGTGGATTCTAGTCCTTAGCCCATTTTAAATATCAGGTTATTATTTGTTTGTTTTGCTATTGAATTGTATAAATTACCCACAAATTATGGATATTAACTCCTAATCAGATATACAGTTCTTCAAATATTTTCTCCCATTCAATAGGTTGCCTTTTCATGGTTGGTTTGTTTTCTTCTGTTTGTGTGAAGCTTTTTACTTTGATGTAGTCTCACTTTTGAATTTTTGCCTCTGATGCTTGTTCCTTTTGGGTAATACTAAACAAAAAAATCATTCCTCAGACTATTGTCAAGATTTTCTTCTGTTTTTTCCTGGTATTTCTGTTGTTGCAAGTCTTGTAATTAATTCATTTGAGTTGATTATTGTACGTGATGTGAGATAAGGGTCCAGTTTCATTCTCTGGCATGTGTATAGTTCGTCTCCCAGCACCATTTGTTGAAGAGACTATCCTTCCTCCATTGTGTCCGCCTTGCACCCTTGTAGATTAATTGACTATGGATCTGTGTGTGTGTTTCTGAATTTTCTGTTGTATTGGACTATAGGTTTATTTCTATGTCAGTACCATACTCTTTTGATTACTGTAGTTTTATAATATACATTCGAATCAGGAAGTGTGATGCTTTCAGCTCTGTTCTCTATATGTCTGTTAGTTCCTATTGTTCTGAAATATTTGAGTCTGCTCTTTATAGATTTTCTATGTGGATTTTGTTTTCCATGATCAATAGTGGGATATTGAAGTATCCTGGTATTATTGTATTGCTATTTTTCCTTTCATATCTGTCAACATTTGCTATACTTATCTGAGTGCATAGAAGTTGCCTGAATATATATTTATAATTGTTACATCTTATCATCAAATTGAACCTTTTATCATTACATAATCACCTTATTTGTTTCTAAAGACAGTTTTTTACTTAGTGTGCTTAGTATGATATGTAAGTATAGCTACCCCTGCTTTCTTCTGGTGACCATTTGCATGGAATATCTGTTTTTATCCTTCATTCTGTACATTTTTGTTTTTTAAATCTAAAACGAGTCTCTTGTGTATCCTTTGGTCTTGTATTTTATACACTTAGTCACATTGTTCCTTTTGCTTAGGGATTTTTAACTCACCTATATTTAGAATAAATTTTGTAAGGAGAAGACTTGCTATTGCCATTTTGTCAATTGTTTTCTCTCTTTTGCAGTTTTTTGATCCTGTCTTTCTTCCTCTTGGCTATTTAATTAATTTTTGGTAGAGATTTGCTTTGATATTTTGTCTTTACCTTTTGTGTATCTGCTAAGTGTTTTTACTTTCTCTTTACCTTGAGACTTGCCTCAAATATCTTGAAGTTGTAACTATTTTAAGTTGTTAAATACAATCACATACAAAAACTTATACTGCGCTCCAACACACACTGCATTCTTGTAGTCTGTTTGGTTCTTTTATATGCATTGTGTATCCACTAACAAATTTTTATCTTTTAACTTTTATATTAGGGCTGAAATAAGTTATGCACCATTGTTATAGTGATACATTATTCTGTATTTTCTCTATATTTAACTTTGTCAGGGAGATTTGCACTTTTATATCCTTTTGCATTACTGTTTAGCATGTTTTCATTTCCATCCGAAGAATTCCCTTAAAATGTCTTGTAAGTCAAGTCTTTTAGTATGATGCTAAGTTTTTTACAACTGGACAATACCAGTTTAACCAAACTCCCTATTATTACTAGTTTTGCTGAGAGTTGATTGTGTTACTTTTCTTATGCCTCTATTAAATGATCATTTATATTTTCTTATTTAGGTTGTTAATATGGTCAGTTAAATTGATAAAATTTCTAAAAGTAAAATAAGCTTATTTCTTGCATAAATCCTACTTAGTTATGGTGATTACACTTTTATGTACTTTTAATTCAATGTCAACATTATATTAAATTATTTTGTTTCTATGTTTTCAATAATATTGGTCTGCAGATATATTTTTTGTCAGAGTTTAATATCAATTTTAAGATGCCTTCTAAAATAAATTAAACATTAACACTGTATCCATTTTCTGAAGACATTTGCATATTTTTATACTTTTATTGTATATTTATTTAATGTTCAATGTAATTCACCAGTAAAACCATCCAGGCCTGATTTTATTATGTATGATTTTTTATAATAAATCCAAATTCTTCTAATCTTATTAGCTTATTAAAACTTTATGTGTCTCCTTGACTCACTCTAAATATGTTCATTTTAATTAAAATATATCATCACTATTGTTGAATTTTTTTATAAAAAGTTGTTCATATTATCCTTTATCCTTTAATGTTTGTAGAGTATGTGATGAAAATCTCTTTTTCTTTGCTGATATTTTTGCTTTGTATACTCTAAACATTTACATGTCATGAATTAAACAAATACTTTTGATGATGTTTGGAACAATTTTAGATTCACAAATTAAGCAAAAGATACTGAATTTGCCATATACCTCCTGCTTTCGCATTTACATAGCTTCTTCATCATCAATATGTCCCACCTGGGTGGTATATTTTGTATGATTGATGAAGCTATATATGCAACCAAAGTGCAAAGTGTGCATTTGATTTTGCTCTTGGTATATTCCATGGGTTGGGGGAAATGTATAATGATAATATTCACAATTATAATATCATACAGAGTATTTTTACTGCTATGCAAATCCATTGTGTTCCACCCTCCTTAAGCCTGGTGACCACTGATTTTTCACTGTCTCCATAGCTTTGTCTTTTCCAACACTGTCCTATAGTTGGAATTATAAAGTATGTAGCCTTTTGAAATTAGCTTTTCTGCTTAGTAATATGCACTTAGGATTCCTTTATGTCTTTCTGTTTCTCAATAGCTCGTTTCTTTTCAGTGCTAAATAATATCCTCATGGCTGGGTACCCCACTGTTTGTCCATTCATCTAATGAAGGACATGTTGGCTTCTTCCAAGTTTTGTCAGTTAAAAATAACAATGCTATAAACATTCACATGCAGGTATTTCTGGGGACACAGTTTTTTACCTTCTTTGGGTAAATACTAAGAAGTATAATTGCTGTATTGTATGATAAGGATATGTTGAGTTTTGTAAAGACTGTCAAAATATCTTCCAAAGTGTCTGTACTAATTTTCAGTCCTACCAGTAATAAATGAGAATTCCTGTTGGTCCACATTCTTACTATTATCATTATTCTTGATTTTGACCTTTCAGATTAATGTATAGTGGTATCTCATTGTTGTTTAATTTGAATTTAGCTGATGGCATATGCTCTGGAGCATCTGTTCATAAACATTAGATAAGATGTTTCTTTCTGCATCTATGATTATTTCTTTGTCTTTGATTTTCTGCAGTGTGAATATGAATTGCCTAAATGAGTATTTTAAAAAAATATTTTTTCTGCTTAGTGTTCTCTGAGGTTCTTGGATCTATGGTTTTGTATCTGTAAATAATTTTGGAAAACAAGTCATTATGTCAAACATTTTTCCTTCTAATTTCTTTATTCTCTCCATTACATGCATTATACTTTTTGTAATTGAACTGTTATACTTACATATAATTTTATTTTTTATTATGTTTTCTCTCCATGTTTTAATTTATAGTTTTTCTAATGACATATTTTCAAAATCACTCTTTTTTTCTTTGACCAAGTCCAATCTACTAATGAGACCTTAAAAAGTATTATTTCTTTCTATAGGGTGATTTTTATTTCTAGCATTTCTATTTTATTCTTTCTTAGGGCTTCATTCTCTTATTACATTATTTATTCATTATAAAGCCCTTAGTATATTAATTATACTTATTTTGAATTCCCTGTCTGATACTTCTATAATCTGTCATAATTGAGTCTGATATTTGTTTCATGTCTTCACATAGTTTTTTTTCCTATCTTTGAGCATTGTAATTTTTTTTTGTTGAAAGTTGCATATGATGAATTGGGTAATAGGAATTGAGGTAATTAGACATTTAGTGTGAGATATAAGCATGTGTTCAAATCTTTTTTTTTGTTCTCTGAAACATTGCTACATTGAATTAGGAAATGGCTTTCTTCAGCTCCCAGTTTACACCCACATTCTGCAGCTCGTGGTGGCCATTTCCCCAGTCCCTTTAGTAGAAACCATCTTAATTTTTAAGGTTTGGATCCACTATTAATTCAAAGATGCTAGAAAAATAAAATGACAAACTCAATCATAGATGATTACTTCTCTACATTGACTCCAATCTGTGCTTACTTTATTTTTTTCTTTTTTTACTGTACATGGTTGTTTTTGACCAGATATTTATTTTATTTGTAATGGGAGAATGATGGATTTTATAGATTTATGCCATCTTTATGGGCCTCAACCCAAGATATTTTGCATTGAAACTTGATAAGCAAGGCTAATTGCTATTCTGCTTGTATATAAATGATTTAAACATGAAGGTAAAGTATAGGAGTGTTATATTTTCAATAAGTTCTGTAGAGTTTAAAATTAATATTTCATTGTAAACAAATGAGTTGGGAGTTCATGTCTGGTGTAAGATTAGGTTGTGCTTGACAATGCATTTAATCAGATTAAGGAGCTTGTGCCATAATTTACGTAATATACTACATTCTCCAACAAAAAATATCTTTATATGTGTATATATGTTTGTATATAATAAACATATATCTGGATTATCATTTGACTTATTTCCATCAGTTTAAATCCATTGTTAAGCCTCTGAAGTGAATTTTTCAGGAGAGCTATTTTCCTTTTCAATTATACAACTTCCATTTCATTTTTAAAACTTATTTCTGTCTTTTTTATTGGTATTTTATATTTGATATGCTACATTCATCATACCTTTCTTTACTTCTTTAAACTTGGTTTCATTTGGTTCTTTGAACATTTTTTAGTAGGTATTTTACAATTTTTATCTGTTCAATCAGACTTCTTATTGCTCTTCCAGGCATTGTCTACTGTCTGATGTTTCTAGCGTGTGGGTCATACTGTTGTGTTGAACAATTCAGCAATTCCCTGAGGTACAGCCCTACCAGAGGTGAATTCCTTTGAAGGGATAGTTCCAGAGCTCAGGATTAGGGGTTTGCTCTCACTCCAGGGGGTGGTTTCATTGCCATCTGTCTATTTAGTCTATATCTCTAAAGAATCCATCAATCCCTTTTCAACTCGCTTTCACCACAGCTTCTCCTGTTTTGGGGAGGCACCTTAGTTTTTCAGAGAGATATTTGAAGCTCTGTGTCTTACTGTCTACCCACATACATTCTCGAGCAAAATCTCTGGGCCACAGGTCTATTGCTGTGGGAGGGGACAAGACAACCAATTATTTCTGAGTGGAACTTCTGCTTTAGGTGCTAGGTAATGGTGCTAGGTAAAGTGCTAGTGGAGAAGGGATCTCTGAGATCGTTTTGGCTCACCATGAAACCCTTTCTTCATGAACTAAGGCAAGGGCAATTGGAGCAATGGTATTGTCAACAGTGCTGCACCCAAGTTAGAGCCTCTGTTCAATGAGAGGGGAACAGGCAGAAGAAAGGTGTCCCTATCTCTTAAACACATTTACCAAAAATTTAACTTCAGCAAATGGGCTGATGGGAGAAGGAAGAGAGCCCTCTGATAGGGTATAGCTTTGGGGAGAGGGAGATTTATGTTCTTGACTGTACTAATCTAAAGTGAATTATTTTCATTTTTTAAATCTCACTTCACTGAAAGAAGAAAGGGAAGTCGTGATTCTCGGTTCAAATGTCACAGTCTCAGAGTTCTTACCAAATTTTAGCAGATTATCTTGAATTAATGTTTCTCTGTTATATGTCCTTAAAGTCATTTCCAGGAACTTTAAATGTTTTATTTTTGTAATTGTCATCAGTTTCACTGGGAGTCAGTTCATGAAGCTCTTCCACAGAGGAATGAAGAATTCCACAGAAGTGGAATTCTTAGAAATTCATTTTTATTTTATTTTGCCAAGTAATTGGTCCATTACATAAAGAAAAAAAAATATTAATGCTGGCATTACACCACAAATACTCTGTGAAATATTGAATAAGACAGTTGTTTAATGCTCAGATTTTGTCTGAAGACAAAATTGTTTTGAGATGTGAGACTAAATCAAGTACATCAGTCAAAGTAAAGGCCAATTTAATGAAATAACTTTCTTTGACTTTTTAAAAAAATTTTTCGGTAAGAATTCCTGAAAATGTCTGTTTATAAAACAATGATATTATAATAAGTTATTTTCAACTATTAAAAGACGGGAAGGAAAAATGGCTGGACATGACAGAAAATCTAGGTTTTGGTCTTGGGTTTGCCCCTACCTAGATATATGACCTTGGGGAAAAAACAGTTACATTTGTCCTTCTTATTCATTTGTAAAATCAGAGGATAGAACACTCATAGAGGTCACACTGGGTATTCCTTATGTAAAATACTAATATTTATGATAATGGTTTTCTAAATGTAGACACCATTTCCTCCTGGTTGATCCTTGTCCCTTGTATGAGAGTGCAGTACTGTTCTGTGGGTAATTCTAGAATACTTCTACAATAGTACTTATACCATTATATCAAAATTACTTGTTCACTTGGCTCTTTCTTTCATAAACTCTAACTTGTGAAAAGAGGTTATGTTTTGTGAAGATCTAAAAGAATATTTTGTATGAGACTCCTAAAGATTTTAAAATTAAATGAATTGAAATTTTGTCAACTATATTTACATTTTCTGAAGTCTACTCCTTGTCATAATTTGTAGAAATACTTCTACTGTGATCCACATTTTTACTTAAAAAAATCAGATTACTTTAAACTTTGCTCTTTTAGTTACTCCTTCTTTCAATATTTTCTAAGACATTGTGTATAAGGCTGTCTTTATACAAGTAAATAATTAAAAAGGACAAATACACAGAGTTCAAAGAAATATTCCAGAGATTATTCTGCTAAGGCCCCACACATAAGTATTTTATTAGTAAATCACTATGCTGTAGAATTTAACAATGAAGCAGTGTTTAAACTTTGCATCTCAAGAAACTAAACTGAGATAACTAATTCTGTTGATCGGGTAGTCTTCTATCAATTTTCACCAGCCATACCTAAAAGAGAATGAAATGTACAAAAATCAATCTTATTAAACTATAATGTGTTCAATAATTTAATTAACAAAAAGTAGTGGCATAGATAGTAATTTGCAGTATTTTTAAATATCTAGGCAAAACTTATTATATTTCTGCTTTTATAAAAAAAAGTGTATCCATTCTTATATTTGTTGGATCAGATGAACAACTGTTTCCGAGGTATATCATTCCCACATTATTTCATCTCACAGATTAAATAAGGATGGAGCAACAGTCATGTACTGAGATAAGAGCCCTTAATCCATGTCATTAATTGCATGAAAGGTCACACCAGTCCTCTTATATTAACTGTCAAAGCATTTTTATTTTCTGCTAGTTAACAATGAAAACTGTCTCCTCTACAAATTCTGCAAAGAAATTTTAGACCTCTAACACTCCAGTGACCAATTCCTATTCAAAGTTAAATTATTATATTACAGAAGTATTATTTGAAAGGTAGCTTAAATTTTATCTTATATGCAAATAATTATAGAATTGAAAATGGAAAGTTACTATTATTAATTTTGTGCCAATTACTTGAATAAAGCACACAGATTTTATGGTAGATGTGCTAAAACAAACATGTTTCTTTGCTATATTTATGAGATATTGAAAGGAATTGTTCCATTCCAGTAAAAATCAATTTTCTGAGTACTTACTGTTTTTGTTAATCCTTTCAGTGAAAATCATATCTGATTATGTTTGACTCTGTCTTTAGAATGTCAGCCAAATGTGTGGTCTACTTTTAACTATTAACTATATTCTGTATGCATTTTGAGTTTAAGTATTTTATATTATCTTCTTCTGAAGTTTGCCACATGTTTATTATTTAATATATTTAATGTATTTATTTAAAATAATCAGACTGAGATTATTACTAAATTTTATTGAAAACCATAATATTTCTTCAAATATCAGGGAATTTTCATTACTGGAAAGTTAAAATTATGCTCAGAAGGTTGCTTTCAAGAGCAAAGGGAGGCTGCTGAGGACAGTCCAAATTTGACATTCCCACTGCTCCAGAAATTACTATGGGTGAAAAAATTCACTCCTCAGTTAGGTTCATAAGAAGGCACATTGGCTTTCTTAGGTGCCGACTGGATTTGGAGTTTACCACTCAGTAGTTGTGAAATGATTGGCAAGTTACCCAACCTTTTGGTATCTGTTTTTAATTCTATAAATGTAGAATAATGGCAAGGCCAGGAACTACCTCATAAAGTTTTTATGAGGATTAAATGTGATTAATAGATACACAGACACACCCTCAAAATGTAGATTAGTGCCTGGTGTGAGGTAAGTGCTAAATACATGTTAGCTTTTATTTTTTTGGTAAAAAAGTATATAAAGTAATAGGGAACCATGTAATTTGGCAGCATATAAGTTTCTGCCAAATTGATTATACATAATATATACATAATTAATACATAACACATATCTGATATGTTAAGATAAAGAAGAATATTCTTAATATGTAAAATGATAATTTAAACTTGGGCAAAATATAAAGTTGGACAAAACCAATTCTTTTCCTATCATTTCACATTAACATATTTGAACACTATATAATAAGCACACTATATAGTAGTAATTCATTTTATAATTGGTAAAAGGAATGGGAAAGGATTTATAATGTTGGATTTGGAATCTTTGAGATATATTCTGCTTGCTGTGCTTTATAAATTATATTGGTGAAACTTTAAGTAATAGAACAAATCTGGCTACTAATTTTATTTCAGTTATTTTTAAGCAAAAGGCAACACACTAGGGCATCATATAGTGTTTTATAAAATGATATTTTTGTTATATTTTATGGTAAAATAGTTATTAAATCAGCTTATTTGGAGTTTATGATAAGGTCTTTTTCTTCCAAGTATTGATTGGAAAAATTTATAATGGTTGCAGCATTGGCAACTGGTAAAAGATACAGTGACTGTTTATGACCACATGATTTGGATCTCAGCATGTTAATGATTCCTTAAAGAAATGCAAACCAATTGAAATATAATATGGAAATTACTTGTCATAAAAACCAGTAGTGGAACTCCATGAAGTTTAATCCTCTTCTAATTTTATGTGTTTTTTGCTGTAATTTTTAAGAAACTTCATTAGGTTCAGGGAGAAAAAAGTCTTACTGAAATAAAGATAATGACTCATTTTGAATAATTGCCTTTCCTCCAAATAATTCATGGTAATTGAAATTGTGACTTTAGGAGTTAAGTTTAACCATCTTTAAAATGATTCTTTTATTGTTGACTAACAATTCAAATGAGCTCTGATTTGAAACAGTCATCTTTTCATAAGCCTTTGACAAACATTGCTAGGTGCCATGCATCCATAATCCCTGTTCAGTCATTTGTGCCCAACACTTGTCATAATGAAGGCAGGCTCAGACTGGTCTTTCTGGAGCCATTCTGAGTAGATAAAAGATATTAGCGGATCTTTTCATGTATGATGTTCACATGTAACATCCGTAGATGCTGTAGGAAGGCATTACTATTCCAAATATATAAAAATGAAGCCAATGTTGTCAATCTCTTTTTCCAGATCAAAATGCCTTTATTAGATGATAAAAATTGGATAGGAAATTGAAGAGATGCCATTTTATGGAATGGTTAAGGCCACATATGCACTCTGAGGCACTGTGACTTTTGCTGAGGGGTCTCTGCTCTACTCTGGAGGTTCCCCCTCATGAGCAAGCTGACAGCTGGCTCAGTTCTGCTTGGTTACATAGCAACCCAGGAGCTCAGCTGCCTGTTTCTGGGGATGTGGTCAGCAAGAGGACTGATGAGATTTCAGTTAATAAAATTTCACACAGGCCAGTAAGTTTGATTTTTCAGCTCCTATGCAAAATCCTGCCAAGTCCATTTTACATAAATACTGAGCTGTGGTTAAAAAGAAAAAAAAAGACTGTTACAGCTGCTTTCTCAGGCAAATGTTTTCTAGTTGGTTAAGGCTTACAGATAAGGCACCCTTTGCTATTTATTTTTCAAACACTAAAGAACATATGAGAAGTGGAGTATGACAAGAGGTAGGTTTAATGTATATTTACACTAACTCAAGATACAGCATCAGAAGCAAAAGTTATCACGAAAACTCAATACAGGTCAAGCTTCAACTTGAAATGAGATGGTCATCTCCTTCTCTTACCTTTATATCAGGTGAAAGCCAGCTGATGCCCTGCATATAAGAATCCTTTCCACAGTGACATTTACAACTGAAGGCCAAGTGGTGGGGATTTGAAAGACTAGTCAAGGATGGTGCAATGTACTGATAACTACTGAAGAGTTTATGGAAAAAAAAAACACATTTTTTCCTTGGAAGTAAATTGTGTCTATGTCAAAACACATATCTCCCCTATGGCAATTTCTATATGATTAATATTTTAGGTTCTATGCACAAACAGCTTAATTAAACACAATTGAAAATATTTTCTTTTCCATTCCCAATACCATGCCCATGGCTTTCCCTTTGATCAATTTTCACTATATTAGCAAAATATAATCCTCTTAGACCCTAATATGTTGCCCTTTTAATCCATCTTCTATATTCTTGCTGGAGTAATCTTTCTAAAACATTTACTTGAAAAGTGAACTCCTCTCCTGTTAAAAACAATTAGGTTCACTATATTTCTCAGGTTTCCTGAATTGGACTGTCAATCTATCCACAACTGGTATTGTTACAGAACAGATCCGAGAGGGGGGTGAATAATATGCTATTACCAAATCGGCCCACCCTTAGCCTCTGGGGATCCCCCACCTCGTACTAGGTTAGCCTTGCCCTCTACCAGAGGAAGACATCTCTCAACACCAGAGACTGGTGAAAAGGAAAGGGATTATTTATTTAAAGAGTTATACAAACTTAAGAGTAGTGACTTAATGTCTTCATTGAGATCCCAAAATCCTTTAGAATACCCACAAACACACAGTCCTTCCTCCCCTCTCTGCCCAGTCCAGGGTATCGTGTCTCAGAAAAAGAAATAGAAGTCTGTGGTTCTTCTCTGCCCAAGTCACATGGTCCCAAAGAGACCCTGCATGGCTGCCCCACCTGGGTTTAAATCCCAACACCAATCTTCCTCTGCCACACCATTTCCAACTCCTCTTGTTACAAAACACACCCAGGAGGGTGAATGAATGATATAAAATACCCCCTCTTTTTCTCCAGGGGTTCCTCTCTCATATTAGGTTTGTTTTGCCTGCCTCCAGAGAAAAGACGTCTCTCAATGCCAGAGATTGGTGAAAAGGAAAGGAATTATTATTTATTTAAAAGTTAAACAGACTAAATATCTTTAGAATACCTACAAACGCACACAGTCCTTCTTTCTCTCTCTGCCCAGTCTGGGGTACCATGTCTCAGCAAAGAAGTAGAAGTCCATGATTTAGGCTCCCAGCACCATCCACATGGCAAAAAGGGAGCACTTCCAAGGTCACATGGTCCTGACTCTGGCCATGTGGTTCCCATTCCACCAAAGCTGAGTGGTTCCCAAAGACTCCAAATGGCTGCCGCACCTGGATTTAAATCCCAGGGCCAAAATTCCTCTGCAGCCCCATTTCCAGACCCTCCCATAGCTGGCCACAGCTGCCAGCATTCCTGGCAGTTATATATATATATTCTTCTAACATTTCCTGGCCACCGAGTTCTGGACCCCATTACAAAATCCTATTTGGGCTCCCCCTTGGCTGCATTCTGCTATAGTTTCATCCTCTTTTCCCAGTTACATTTTTGTAACTTATGCCTAATATCCAAAAATATCCTCTAGTTAGGTGAAAACAATTAAAAATACACTAAGCAAAGCTCATCAGTTCTCCATACTCTTTCTGTCATTCATGTTGTTCAGTCTTGTTCATGATACTTTCTTGAGTGAAATTTCTTTCTGATCTTTCTGCCATTTAAATTTCTAATCAGGATCTAAGGCTCAATTTCTTAAGAACTCAAATGAGTTTCTTTATTATTTATATAATGTACTGTAATTATTATATTTAATAGCTATTGATTGTGTTTTATATCCAGTCTGAGAGTTTTCTGATTTTACAATAGTATGATAAGTGATTTCCAATTCAAACCTGTACATTGTTTATATCCTATTGTGAGATTTCGGATGTTATGTAAAACCTCTACTTCCATGACTTTCCCTGACACTGCTGGGCAGGAGAAAAGTGGCTCTACTTCATTACTAACAGATGGAAATATAGGTCCAGAGTCTTCACTTGGCTTCCATTGACACCAGAGAAGAAAGCTCCTCATTATATCTGGTGGTGCCGATTCTGATTAGCCATAAGGTCTATCCACTGACACCAAGATGGGGCTGGCTTCCTTACCCCTGAGCTATGGTAAAAGTTCTAAATTTCCTACTCTGACACTATTCCAGCAGGGATGAGAAAGAGGACTTCATGGATGTGGGTGAAGTCCAGGATCACTGCCTAGCCTTTACTGAAACCATACTGTAACAGTGGGAAATCATGAAGGTGGGAAATTGTAACCCAGCCCACCATTTTTTTGACATTGCTTCTGTAAGTGTTGCCTCTGACTAACATGTGGCTTGTAGATGAACAGTATGTTTATCTTTTGAAGATAACTTTAAAAACTAACTTCCAAAGATACAGACTCCAAACTTTAGGCATCCCAGCTCTCAGAGATTTTCTGACCTTTATCCATGGGGCCAGAATGATGTGAAGCCAGGATGATTAAACCAGGGTGATGCACACTAGACCATCACTACTTGCCTTATTGGAATGGACTGTGCTAGTCTACACATGGAGGTATTTCAGCCCTCTCCCTTGATCTCTTTGTTCTGTTCCCCTCTCCCTCCTTATAAAAAGCCTCTGCCTTCACTGAGAGGAAGAGATGGGCTTTGAGATGTGCCCCCTGCCATTTCCCAGGTTGCTGGAACCTGAAAATAAATCACTTTCCTTTACATCAGCACTTGCCTCTTGAGTGTGGGCTTTCTTAGTAGCAAGCAGCCATACCTGAATTTGGTTACAATACTAAAAAATACAAAAAAATAGTCTCATTTAATGGGCAGTGGGGGTAAAAGTCCCTGCTCACTACTTGGTCTTTTCTGATATTACCCCACAAAATGTGTTAAGTCACATGTATACATCATTGCAATTTTGCAAGACTAGGCTCCTTCCATAGCTTTATCTCACATGGCAGGGGATGGGACCACAGTATTTTTTTCGGTGGTGTTTGGCTGAAATAAAATGGTTAGTGTGCAAAAGATTTCTGTCTAGTTTCCCTGGTCAGAAAGATTGTTTTTTACTACTATCATCACCATGTGCTCTGGTCACCTGTGCTCTATGAATGACATGTAGGCAAGGCTAAAAGCTGCAAAAATGGGAACTTACTTCATGCAGCTGTTCACCTGATGGTATCTTCCAGCTGGAGAACCCATTACCATTAAAGAATTTTGCCAGATGTACTTGGCTTGCCTAAGATTGCTAACAACAACAACAACACCAGCAATGGAGTTTATGGATTTGTGGGACTTGGTTTCCTGGAAAATGTGTAAAAGTATGAAATAGAACTTTTAACCCCTAAAACAGCTCTCATCAGTGTAATTGATATAATCTCATGCATCTCTTCATGAAATCTTCTGTTAAATCTGGACCAGAGGGCAAGCTAATGTGGTGAGAAAGTACCCTAGAACATTTCACCAGTCCTGACTTACTGCCCACTTCACGTGCCTTGAGATGCATTCCATCCTTAAAAGGATTCATACAGCTTTACATTGTGTAAGACAAGATTCTTGCAAGTCTGATTTAATGAAAGGACCCTTTGCATTACCTTAAAAATCATTACAACTTATGAAGCAGACTTCCGTGTGATAATGTGAAATATCAAGATAAAGGCAAATTATGAAGATTTGATACATCAGGGATTACATGTCCGCTTTCTCTGTGAAATAAATTGAATGTAAACTATATGTAACTGGGTGTCATGAGGTTCCATAATTATCTATCTATCTCACAACTTTGGAAGTTATATACAGATCCAACATCTATAATATCTAGCTATCAACACAACAGGCGGTCTGTGGTGGGAGGGCAAATTTATTTTTATAGCACTTGTTTTCATAGAATCTTTAAATTGTGGGATAATCTTATAGGTAATTAGTCAATAATAAAGTTTTTCATATTTGGTAATGCCTAGCCACTATGTGAAACAAAGAAAATACTTCACATTCCCTTTGTTCACTTATGCTTAACTATGAGAACCAACCAGAATATAATAAAAATTTCTGGATAGCAGTACATGTTTTGCTTACCTATGACAATATGACTACAATCTCTGCCATTCTCCCTCCTAAAGATTAAGAGGCTTAAATGTCCACACAGTATCCTAGGTTACAATAAATAATAAACAATAAATGATATATGTTGCAGCAGAGAAATAGTAGATACATTCTTATCTTTTCCTTTGAATACCTTCATTATTCTGCTGAAATTTAGTATTTGATGCTTGTTAAACTACTATTCTCAGATTTTTTATTATATAATATATACCATATTTTTAGGACTATAAGACATACCAGACCATAAGACGCACCTAGGTTTTAGAGAAGGAATAGGAAAAAAATTTTTGAAGCAAAAAATGTGGTAAAATACTTAATAACCTGTGACCCCACTCCACTGCTGCCCCGCTACAGCAAGCCAGGTCAGCTACATTCACACTATAAGATGCACTTCGCTTTCCTCCCAAATTTGGGGGGTACAACTTATAGTCTGAAAAATATGGTATTTAATTTTAGGATCAAAGGGCTATATAATGATATTCTTTTCTGCTATGCTTTGTACATTATAATTACTACATAATTTGCTCTGTTAATATGGTAAATGTTGAAAAATAGCCCTTCTTTATATCTCTAAAACACTCTGACACATATATGCAACAAAAAAGAAAGAGGAAAGGGGGAACAAAATCATGTGCATGGACAACATTGTGGTAATTATGGGGGGGAGGTAGAAGATGGTATGGGGTGATAAATGGTAATGAAAATAAAATAAAAAATAAAAGTCTATGACAGACTATATCTCTTAAAAAGATATGTAAAGATTGAAAAAATAAATATTTGAAACTGTAATATCCAATTAAAAATCTAAATGGGGAAGTATGATTTTGATATTTTCCTTGCATTACTCAGAACTGCAGGGAAAAGGATGGTTGTATACCTAGAGTTTCTGTGGAAGTCAGTCTTATCACATCATCACAGAGGGCTTACTAAAGGGTGAATTCCAGCTGCTGGTTATGTGAAACTTAATTAATCATTTATATCACTTAAATTAGGTTGACTAAAAAATACATATTAATTTCATCAGCCAAGTACTATTGCTCAGCTTTACTATAAAAATACATCTAAGGGAGAAGGTAAAAGTATTTATTCTATAATTTAAAAAAACAAACAAATAAACAAACAAAAAAATGTGCCTGGCATCTTAGTGTCAACCTGAAAAATCAGTATTAGTGTCAAACAATAATCTTCCCAGCATTCTCCATAAATATTTCTAGGCATGCAAATGTTAAAATGATGTTGATGAATGAAATGCTATTACAATAAGAACATAAATACAGATGAGAAAATACTGGATATTTTTAAAGCCCTAATATGTTATGGAATTGTCTTTTTATATTTCCATATAAGTGATATAGTTACTAACTAAGCAGAACATTCATAGCATTTATTGTTTAGATGACTGAGCCAGGTTTCGATGTAATTTATGAATACTTACAATATATGGCATTGATCGATGAGAAAGAAAATTGCCATTCAGGTTAACCTCTTTTTCTAAACCACTGCTGTCTTAAGTAAGTTTAGATAGCTACCTAAATTAGAGAGTCGCAAGTTCTAAAACATTTGACTTTATGTTGTCTTATATTTAGAAACTGTTCTGTAAGAAAGGGATAAGCTCACTAAAATATAGAAAACTGAGTTTATATATCATTTATAATTTTCCTTTCTTGATGTGATTCATATTTATTAATTCAAATTCTTTAGATAATCTTCCTTATCTAATCAGTAGTAATGTAAAAGAAAACCTCTCTGGAAGGTTGTATTCCAGATAAGAAAGACATGCTAAGAAAAACACTATATTTTTGTAATGCACATAAAATTAATTTTATCAGGTTTTCGAAAGAGTTTATCTCCAACCAGGCTGGATTCACTTTTGCAAAAATAAAATAAGCAAAGAAACAAATATATATTTCTACTTTGCTTTCATTCATGCCCAGGCATTTGTTATATTCTTTATTTAATTATGTTGAAGTCAATAATTTTTTATAATTTTATAACATCTATTACATATTTTTTGAATTTTGCTTGATACTGAGATAAAAATACAAAGCGAAGGGTAGAGAAACATTTACTGAGTATCCACTATGTGCCAGTATCTGTGCTAGGCATTCAACATATGTAATTGGAGCTTATGTAAGAATAACCTTCACTCAAGATGCTTTGGGAGAATTAACAATATAGTTTATGGAGAATTAAAAACTATTTTTATCTTAGTTGAACTATCCTTTATATATGTAGCTCCTGTTACTTTTTTGTTCAATTTTCTTTTAAAAAAATACATTCAGATAAATCTTATAAAGGGAATAAGAAATATAGTTAATAAGTAATTCCTAAAGAATAATTTATATATAGGTAGAAATGAATATGTGGACATGTATATGGACATGTAATAAATACCAGCGAAGATTATCAATTCTACTAAAAACAAACAAAAAAACTAAATCACTCCTAGCCCTGGCTGGCGTAGCTCAGTGGATTGAGCACGGGCTGCGAACCAGGCATCGCAGGTTCGATTCCCAGTCAGGGTACATGCCTAGGTTGCAGGCCATGTCTCCCAGCAACCGCACATTGATGTTTCTCTCTTTCTCTCTCCCTCTCCCTTCCCTCTCTAAAAATAAATAAAAATAAAATCTTTAAAAAAAAAAAAACTAAATCACTCCTATTATATATTTTTATTTGTTAACAAACATAACCTGCCTTAAATTGAGAAATATGTGCCTTTATCGATGGCTTTTTTCTCTTCTATTTAGTTGCAATGCTTGTTTTTTCCTATGTCTTTTGCTTGTTCTAGAGTTTGCTGTAAAACTTAAAATTTTAAATGTGTGTGTGTTGGTGTGCAGAGCTTCATGAACAACGTGATTGTCACAATGTGGGCCTTACAAAGCTGCATTTCCAACTCAAATTCAACACTTCCATCTTCATGCTCTTCTTATATATTTTACTTCTGTATATACTATGACCACTCACTTCATTTTTATTAGGCTAAACAATTAATAGTCTTGAAATGTTTTTAACTGTCAATGCAGAGAAAAAGTGCTTTATATTTAGTAACAACCACACTTTATGGAGTTTTCTGGAATTTTCCCAATTTCTACAGAACCAACTCTTTACCTGCCATCAATATCCCTGCAACCTAACTGCCTTTTGTCTTTTGATAGTGAAGTAGCAAAAATAAATTCTTACTCTAGTCACACTTCTGAGACAGTCTTTGTTACACTTTCATTTTTGAAAGCATTTTTTGAATATAGAATTTTAAATTGATAATTTTTCTTCAGTACAATAAAGGTACCATTTCTTCATCTCCATTGCCTCATGAGAAGGCAATCATCTATTATTACATATTATTATTTTTTAAATTATACTTCATTGATTATGATTTTAAAGTTTTCCTGGTTTTTCTCCCTTTGCTCTTCTCCACTCAGCTCCTCCCCTCTCCTTCGGGCAATCCCCCACCATTGTTCACGTCCATGGGTCATGCATATAAGTTCTTTGGCTATTCCATTTCCTATACTGTATTTTACATCCCCATGGCTATTCTGTAGCTACCTATCTATACTTTTTAATCACTTCATCTCTTCACTCATTCCCACACACCCTCCTCCAATCTGGCAGCATCAAAATGTTCTCGGTATCCATGATTCTGTCTGTGTTCTTGTTTACTTAGTTTGATTTTTAGACACAATTGTTGATGATGTGATTTTTGCCATTTTATTGTTTATAGTTTTGATCTTCTTTATCTTAAATAAGTCCCTTTAATATTTCATATAATAATGGTTTGGTGATGATACAATTTTAGTTTTTTCTTGTCTGAGTATCTCTTTATCTACCCTTTGATTCTAAATGATAGCTTTGCTGGGTACAGCAATCTTGGCTATAGGTCCTTGCTTTTCATGACTTTGAATATTCCTTTCCAATCCCTTCTAGCCTTCAACGTTTCTTTTGAAAAATCATCTGACAGTCTTATGAGAACTCCCCTGTAGGTAATTAACTTCTTTTCTCTTACTGATCATAAAATTATCTCTTTATCTTTAAACTTTGGCATTTTAACTATAGTGTGTTTTGGAGTGGGCCTCTTAGGATCCATCTTGTTTGGGACTCTCTGCACTTCCCAGACTTGCATGTCTATTTCCTTTACCAAATTAGGGAAGTTTTCTTTTATTATATTTTCAAATAGATTTCCAATTTCTTGCTCTTTCTCTTCTCTCTCTGACACTCCTATGATATGAGTATTGGACCACTTGAAGTTGTCCCAGAGGTTGTTTATACTCCTCATTTTTTGGGATTTTTTTTTTTGTTTGTTTTTTGGGGGCTTCTTTATGTACCAAATCATTGATTTGATTCTCAACTCCATCCTCTCTATTATTGTTTCCCTGTAAATTGTTCTTTATTTCAATTAGTGTATCCTTTGTTTTTGACTGGATCTTCTTTGTGCCATTGAGGCCCTCAGCAAATTTCAAGAGCATCCTTATAACCAGTTTTTTGAATTCCGCACCTGATAGATTGCTTATCTCCTTTTTGTTTAGTTCTTCTTCTGGAGTTTTGATCTGTTCTTTCATATGGGCAATGTTTCTTTGTCTCCTCATTTTGGCAGCCTCCCTGTCTTTGTTTCTATGTATTAGGTAGAGCTGCTATGACTCTATGTCTTTGTAGCATGGCCTAATATAGTAGGTGTACTGTAGGTTCCAGTGGCTCAGCCTTCCCTATCAACTAAGCTGGGTACTGAAGGTATGCCCTTTCTGTGGGCTGAGTACACCCTCCTCTTGTAGTTGAGCCTTGATTGTTGTTGGCAGGTCAATGGGAGGGATTTACCCAGGTCAGTCAGCCGCACGGACTGGACATGACCACTAACTACCACCATCTGCCCTCTGTGAAGGATCAGCTGTGCAGGGGCTGGCTGGTAATGCTCTCACACACTGTCTGACTTGGTTTGTAGCTGCACACTGTGTGTGCAGTCTCTGGCATTTCCCAAGTGGTATGGAGCAATATCAGCCCCCAACTTTGTTTTGCCCTGGGCCACCATACCTGAGCTAGAAAGCAATTTGTGATGGTTGCTACTTGTTTTGGGCTTGGAAATTTCCATGTGAATCCAATCTAGTGAATCCAATCTAGTTGCTGCTAGTGCTGGGCCTGGGCCTCACTGAGGCCTGTTGTTGCCTGTTTGAGAGGATTTAGGAAGAAGGGAGACCAGCCTGTCATATGGAAAAACAGCTTGAATGGGCCAGTTAGTTGGGTGGAGTGGAGTCTCAGGGGATCTCCAGCACAAGGTACTGTGTTAGGTCAGGTTGATGGAGTCTCAGATATGGCTCTGTTTGCTGGCTGTGTGGGGGAAGGGTTTAGAAAAGGGATGATGGCCTCTGTTCGCCTTGATGCCAGACAGTTCCGTTTCTCCCTGTATGCCCCTGGTGTCTTTCAAGCTGCTGCCCCGCTGCTGGAGCTCAGAGGGAGTGACTTTGAGGAGGTAAGTCCATGTGTGGGTTCTTTAAGAAGAACTGCTTGGCACTCCAGAAGTTTCTTCCACTGACTCAATCCCTGCTAGTTTTTGCAGCCAGAAGTTGTGGCAGCTTATCTTCCTGGCCCTGGAACCCTGGGCTGGGGGGCCTGGTGTGGGGCTGGGACTTCTCACTCCCAAGATATCCCACCTGGATATTTATCTATCACACATGAATGTGGGAACAGCCCATTTTACATCTGTGCCCCTCCTACCAGTCTGTATGGATGTGTTTTTTTTTAATTCCATAGTTGTCAGACTTCAATTCTTCATTTCTGATGGTTCTTTGTGATGGTTGTTCTATATTTTAGTTGTAGTTTTGATGTGGTTGTGGGAGGAGGTGATCCATGACTACCTATGCCGCCAACTTGACAAGAAGTCTATTACAATATTAATATCTGTGTGCTGTGGCTGTTCTTTATCTAACTGCTTTCAAGATGTTTTTATTTCTTTTTTATTTGAATTTGTTTCATGTGTACTGCTAGTGGTTAGAAATTATATAATTTATAAAGTGGTTCCTCTGGTAATTATATCCATCTAGCACCATATATAAAAAAATACGTTTTTGTTTTTTAGTAGCTTTAACATTCCCCAAATTTCTTAGTCTTTATTTGGAATATTCTGAGATTCTTGATTTGTGAGTTTATATTTTTAATTAACATGTGAAAATCTTGGCAATTATCTCTTCAAATTTTTTCCTACACTATTATATCTTTCTTTTCCTCTTTAAACTTTTGTCTCACATATGTTATACCACTTGAGATTATCCCATTGATTTCTAGAATGCTCTGGTTTGAGTTTTTATTCATATTGTATTTTTTGTTTCTGTTTTATAATTTCTCCTGTTCTGGTTTCAAGGTAAATGAATTTCTCATGTTGTATAGGCTCCCTTGTTCAGTGTCTAAGAATTCTTTGTCTCTCATATCACAGTTTTCATTTCTATAATTCATGTTAGCTTCTATAGCTTTGCTGAAATTTGTACTTGTTCATATATCTTGTTCACCTTTTCCAGTAGATCCTTTAAAGCATTTATTATAGCCAAAGATAATTTAGATAACCCATTTATCATATTTATTTTACAGTCCCTTCCTGAAAATTATAGCATCTAGGTAATTTATTTGTCTGGTCCTATTACTTATTTTTTTTTCTCAGCAATAAATCATGTATTCCTGTCTTTTTCACATGTCTGGTACTTTTTGATTGAATATTAGCCACAGAGTTTGACATTCCAATGTAGATATTTAAGTCTGGAAAAACGCATGCCTCTTCAGTCAGGTCTTTGGTTGGGGCAATTGAGTCAAGCGAATCTGTACTGGACTGGTTTGGGGATTGCTGTGCTCCATTTACATTCAGTTTACCACTGGATTCAAATTGATGGCAAGGTTACACTATTTTTTTAAAAAACAGTGATTAAGATCTGAATGATTGGATTTTTTCACTTATTTCTCTACAATTCATCAGGCATCAACAGACCTCAGAATATTTCTTAGGTCTTTCACTTCTCCAGCAGCAGACAAGTTTGATGCCAGGTACTTTTTGCAAGGTCTTATTGCCTAGGGAGTTTCCCTTAGTAATCTCCTTTGACATTGCACCCAAATCTCACAACAGTTCTCTCTCAGCTCTCCTGTGTCTTCACCAATAGCAAACACTTGATGCCTGATTTTGGTGTGTGAACCAGACTTGCTATGAATTTACTCTCAGTTCTCCTCTCTTCCCGCAGACTGTCTATGGGCATAGACTATAGGTCTACAGGTCAGACTATAGGTCACATATGCCTATAACTCAGGATGTGTTGCTGCACTCTCCTGACCTTCCCTGAATACTAACCATAGAAGTTTGAATTTCATCTATTGCTAATCCCTGATGTATACACTACACTGAATTCTTCTACATGTGTAATGTAAGCAAACCTGTAACTCTGTCATTTCTCTTCATGAGTACAAATTTCATATTGTTGTCACTGTAGTGATCTCACAGTAAACAGGAATATAATCAGTAACAATTTCTGTTGGAATTTCTTGAGAAATTACTCAAATTTTCCCTAGCTATTTTGCATTATTCTACTTAATAAAATGTTTATAATAGCAGGTAATTTAAAAGTCCTATTTATAGTGTGTCATATATAATAAAAAATTAACCATTAAAAATGTCAAACTGATTAAAGCACATTGTCTTTAAATATTTAAAGGAAATATGATAGAATTGGATTTTGGTTTAAAAGTGTTATTTTAAATTACATAGCCATTTAATGTTAATCACTGTGTTACAAAGTACAGTCTGCTAATTTGGTAAGACATGTAGCCATTCTTATATTTTCTTTCTGTTGGAGAATAATGTGAAAATCTTATTTGAATAGATACATTGTAGTAAAGTAAATAATAATAACTTTTTAAAAATTATTCATATGTTCATGAAATAAGCAATTCCAATATCATTAATTATTTCATCTTAGGTGTGCCTCTTCCTTAATTTGTAGAAACTCAAAACTATGCTTTGTGCCTTCACTTTAAAGATTTGTAATTTGTTTGTCTGAGTTAGATAATTCAAGAACATATCATTTAAAACAAAATTTTTGATGCATAAGGAATTAGCTTATATAATCAACAAAAGCTTAAACTGTGCAATCGCACATATTTAGTTTTGATCATATGTATAATTTGGATATACATATTATATATGTGTGTATATACTCTTTGGAAAATTGAAAATTATAGTACTAATATCTTAGGGTTGCTATGATAATTAAATAAAATAAATTACATAAGATTATGTGGCATAATGCCTGGACATCATAACCATACATTACATGTTAAGTAAAATTATCATTTGCATTATAACTGTATCATATATGATAAATATTTTGGGCAGTATTAATATATGCAGTAATTATTACATAGTAAAAATAACATACAGTAGTCCCCATCATTAGACTTTGTGCATCAAAGTACAAGTTTTCACTGCATGATAAATACAACTTGCAAGTGCAGGGGAAAAGCATGATCTTACTATGTACCATATGCCACATGATCTCTAATGAAACTTCCTGGCATTTGGGGATATATATTCCATTTTCTAAAAACAGATTATACCTGAAATATATAACATGGAATGCCATTTTACATTAAATACAGTTTAGAAATGATGGTATGAAAGAAGTAAGATGCTTTTAGAATGAAACATGAGTTTGAATTTTCCCCTTTTTCTTGAAAGTTAAAAGAAATAACATATAAAATGCTTAAGTAATTCGGAAATGTATAGTAGGTGATGAATAAGTTATTTATTTTTTGCCTGTTTGTATACATATTACATTATCCATTTTTAGATTGTATTCTCTGAAAACATATAAACCCTTTCTTGTAGACTGTAGGACTTATCCGAATGCTTAGCATATAGTAAGGGAATGGCTAACATTGTTTTTAAAATGAGAATATTGATAAATAATTTTAAAGTAAATGAACCTCCTCATTTAATTATGTGGGTGCTAAAAAGAGGTATCTAATGAAATTAAATCATTTCAGGTAGGGTTGTTTGTATGAGATAGTTTGACAAGTCCTCTAAGTCGAATTTGGTTTCAATAGTCCATTTCTGTATTGCATTGGAACTTTCTTCATAAGTAGATTTCTCATTAAACAGAATCTCTGGATTGGCTTGATTACTTTAAAAAGTTGATACATTAATTGTGGTTGAGCTATGACTGCTTCTAAACCATATATTACTCAAGTGTTCTCTATTATTCTCTTATTTGATAGTTCTCTTTATTCCTCAGATCTGTTTTTCTCATTTGAGATAATCTCTAGAAGCCTACCCTGAGTGTTCAGCTAATCACTTATTTAAGTCACAGATATAAACTTTCTCTCTGGTTTGATTCTCATTTTGAATATAGATGGGAGATATAATTATTATGTAACCTAGTTTATCCCTGGTGAATATATAAAATCTTGAGGAAAAGTCATACCAAAAAGAGTGTTAATTTACATTACTTTTTATTCTGGACACTTATTTTCCAGACAGACCTCATGAGAAGGGTGGTTTGTCCAGAATAAGAATGTATTAGTTAGGTCTAAAACTATTTATTCTAACACAAAAAGGAGACTAAATTATTAGAGAACATATGTTACCTAGTAATTGTAGACATTATTAGGTTCTTCCAGTCATTGACACTGTGGTGTTGGCAGGCTATAACCATATGTGCTTGTCAGACCAGGACACAATGGGAAGCACCTAGGAAAGTGGTGCATGCTGTTAGAAAAAGATTGAAGATGATAAAATCAGAGCCTATCTACTTTATGAGAAAACTCACAAATTCCATAAACTAAATTATATTTATCAGAAGACACATAAGATGTTCAGGTAAGCAGTAATCAATAGAAATCTTTCAAACCAGGTGGCATCCTTGCCACCCTGGCTGGTGTGGCTCAGTGGATTGAGTGCTGGCCTGTGAACCATAGGGTCACCTGTTTGATTCCTAGTCAGGGCACATACCTGGGTTGTGGGCCAGGTCCTCAGTAGGGGGCATGCCAGAGGCAACCACACATTGATGCTTCTCTCCCTGTCTTTCTAGGACCCTTCCCCTCTCTCTAAAAATGAATAAATAAAATTATTTTAAAAAACAAATAAATCATCAATGCCTTGTTTTCTGTTTTACTTTAATACTCTCTCTATATAGATATTATTAAAATTCATCATTATAAGCAATGTTTATGAAATGGCACTATATAATTATCAATTGGAACTTCCCAGTCCTCCACAAAAAAGACATCTCTATTTTAATTCTTAGTGTTCTTGGTATTCTTTCCTAAATATTACTAGTATTTCTAAATATCTTCTAAAAATAAATAAACATATAACATTTATTCCTCTTTTTTTCTTCACAAAACACAATTTAGAGTATGTGTTTTGTTTTTGTCTCGAGACAAACTCATCTATTATAATAAAATTAAATAATTGCTTCACATAATATCCTATAAATAAAATGCATTTCAGGACATATTCCATATATAAATATTTTTACTATTGCCATATTCTCGGGACTTAATTTGTTTAAACACTGGGGCTATCATTATCTGAAACAGTACTAAGAAGGGTGTTTTCAATATATGTAGATGTAACAATCCATTTAAACTTAAGACACAAATTTTGTTTCATAAAAATATAATAATGGATGGCTAGGAATATGATGTAGAGTTTAACATCTGTATATTTCTGGGTTTCAGTTATAATGTGGTGGCAGTTTTCTTTTTTCTTATGTTTTTCCATTAGTCCACATTTTATACTTAAGGCACAGCATGCAATTCAGCTAGAAAATTATGAAATCATTGTAAACACAGTATAGCTGTTCTAAGAAAATATTTGTGAAGGTGTGAAAATTGGAGTTATTTCACTATTATTGTCAACAGGACAGAAGCTGGCTCTTTCTATTTTAGAAATACATAATCAGGTGTTGCCATTCATCTTTAATATTCCTGTTGACTCAGAAGCAAGCTATTATTGTATTTTTCATAGGATTCACAGTTTGCTTAGATTTCACTGTTTCAACCAACAATTTAGAGGTCAAATACATGATTTGATTATTTTGTTGCTGACTTTTACAGTAAATGTCTCATTTCTACTTACCACATAACAATTTAACTTATTTTCTTCTTTTTTTTATATTTAACAACTGCTCACATTAAACCTGTAAAACAACAACAGGAATCACTTAAATAATCATTAACTAAAAGTAGTTGTGTTTTGTGAATGATACAAAGTTCCAAATGTGATTTATAGAGGTCATTTTAGAAATTTATGTTATTTAAGTGTAGTACTAGTAATAATTTTTCAATGGGTAAATAAAATGTAGTAGATGACTGTTTATCTTATTCTGGTTCCTACTAATATCCCAAATTGTACTGTAAACAAACAAACAAAAAGACACTGAAAACATTTGGAGTATTTTTTGCGTGCTGTAAGCAATTATTTTATTTGTTATGCCCTTGGTTATAATGATTATGGAATTGCGTTAGTCCATTACATTAGTTACTGTCAATGAACCACAGATATTCAGCATTCATGCCTGTGGGTAAGATATCCCCCCTTCCTCTAGAATGTGTGATGAGACAGTGCTATGCTTTAGCCAACTGAATGTGACAGATTGCACAATGTGCCAGTACTGGGGCATAAACCTTAAGAAGGATAGCAGCTTCTCTGATTCTCCATGTACAAAGTTTAGCTATTCTGCTGGAGATTTCAAGTGGGAAGACCAGGTGAAGAGACCATATTGAGACAAGGATGCTTCAGAACCAATTGGAGAGAGAAACCCCATTGTCTTAGTGTCCCAGAGGAACCAACATTGTGGCAACTTGCTAGCTAAATATAGCTGCTTGCAAAACCACTACCCAGGCATGCCAAAAAACTACCAGCTGTGCCCAGTACTACACACTGAAGATTCAGAGAAATAGATCATTGTTTTGTTAATCTGATCATTCCGAGGTTGATTTGTTACAGAGAAAACATTAACTGAAATAAAATTGCATATTTTTTTTCCTTTTTGAATTCTGCATCATTGTCATCCATTCCTCTAATTCTGTATGTCATTCTTTCAACATATATAAAATCTGTATTTCAATTTCTTTTTCTGGAAGTCCAACATCTGTGCCCTCTCAGAGATAGTTTCTACTAACTTTGTTTTTTCCTCATATATGCATAGAGTTCTTTGTATATCTCAAAACTTTTTCCCAAAACTGTTTGTTTTAGATGATATAATGTGCAGTTCTGAAAATCAGATTTTCCTTATTTAGGCTTTATTGTTGCTGCTGTTGTTATTTGTTTGTTTGTTCTTTGGCTTCCTGGACTGAATCTGTACAGCCTGAAGTGTGCAGACGCTAAATTCCACGTCCAGTTAACTTACTGCTCAGAGAATTGGTCAGAGTTTTCTTTAAATGCCTTAAACAGTAAGTCTTTTGCCTTTTGCCAAACGCCTGTAGTGCTCAGGCAGTTTACAAATTGGCTTTAAACCTTCACTTCCTGCTTGTTCAGAACCTCAAGTCAGCCAGTGGTTGGAGACTGGCGCTCTCTCAGGTCTTTCTCAAACAGGTGCACACCTCTGAATGTATGTTCAGCTTTCTTAATTCCCAGAAACATGTTGGAGATTTTAAAAATTGCCTAACCTCATCTCATTCTTCAGATGTTTTCAGCCAGGTTCTTGTTTTAACCAACCGGTTCACAGCCTCAGGCAGCAATGATGAAAAACAATTGACTCTGATTACTTTGGAGAAATATCTAAAGATATGGCTTCTCCAATGGAGTTGAATTCTAGGTAAATCAAATAATAAAAACATCTGCGGAATATGGGTTTTTCCAGAGAATTTTGAGATAAGATTCAAATAGTGATAATACTTTTGGGGTTCAATTTTTTAAAGCCCCCATCCCAGTCTGTCTCCTTCAGGATATGCAAGGCTCTGTGGTTTTGAGGCTACCACAGATTTATAGATATGGGGATAGGAGTAGGTCTTTTTGCATGCCACAAATCCTGATCCTCCAAATTTGGCATTTTTCTAAAGTAAACACTCCTCAGATTGGTGAAAGCCTTTGGTTAATTTCCAGAGCCCTGAACGTACTGATTTGGACATTTTTGCCAGTGTATCTGTTATTTCTCTAGAGGAGTAGATTTATGGTATCCTTACTCTGCTACTTTGAAAGTCCTGCCAAGACTACTTTAAGTGGTTTTTCTAGAAAGGCTCTTACTCAGTATAATATGTATCTCTATTTGGTGTAGTTTGCTTACATTGTTTCCAAAAAAGGCTATAACAGTATCACTACCAGAAAGAGTATTGTTGTTGTGGGAAATCAAGCTCTTCCATGGGTTCAGGAGGAAAGAATTCCAAGGACCCATTCATCAGAGATTGTGATGTGACAAGGTTTATTTGGGTGGAAATAGAAGCTAGACCCTGAGTTTCTAATTTATCCCTTGTTCCACCATGGAAAAAGTTCAACCTTGTCCTCAGCAAGGATAAAACAAAGTACAGTGTTCAGAGTTTCTGGGTTCATATTAAAGCTTAGTTCTTTGGAGCCCACACCTTCTGCTGAGGGTTCTCTTAGCCGCTAGACCCACATGGTTACATGCTCCCAGGCAAGAGAGTGTGCAAACAAACAGGGCAAGTGTGGGTCACCAAGCGTCAGAGAGAGAGAGACAGAGAAAGAGAGAAAGAGACAGACAAGAGGAGACAGAGCAGGGGGAGAGAGAGAGAGAGAATCTTTGTTTTCCTGGGATTTTATTAGCTTGGGTTTTGGATGGACTAGGTGCTTTTTCAAAATAACCAATCACCTTTCCAAGTGTTTGCGGGCTTTTGATAGGCCCACTCTCCAGTAAGACTGGCAGGCCTTTGTAGTCAAGCACCTCCCACCGTGCCTCTCAACCATCAGGGCTAGTGGTGCTCCTGTGGAGATTTCCTGTGCTCTGAGGATCAAGTGTCCTCAGCAGCAGTCCCATGCAGTGTATAAATGATTCTGTAAATGCTATAGATTCCTGAGTAAGCAAACACGTTTATGCTCCCCAGTTTTGAACTCAAGGTCCAATTGCATTTGCTCTCTTTCTTATTAAAAACTAGTTAACTCCCTATGGTAACAGTGTCTGCCTTGCACTACATGTGTTGAAATAATATTTTTAATTTTTTGCCAATATGACAGACCATAAATGCAACTAATTATTTTTTGTTTTCACATTTTTTAAACTCATACACACATGCATACACATACAGCTTGCTTAGCTAATTAATGTTTTCATTCAGGTTACTCATGTCAATAAGTTTTAAGAACATTATCAGAAAGACTCGGCCAGTCAGAAAGTATGCTATGCCTCCAAGAATGCTGTGAAACCCAGAAGAACCAATTCTTTCAAGCCCATTTTTGTGAGCCATAAAAAATCAGCCTAACTAAATAATTCAGTCCCATCTAATTTTGTTGTGCTTATGCACATCCATACTTAAAGGGATCTTCTGGGTAGCCTCTTGCTTGTTTCTATCCTATATTCTTTTAAGTTATCCATTAGTTCTAATGTTTTTTTTCTGAGAAAATATATATTTGACAAGATCTAATAAGTGAATTTATAAAAAGGGTGTGGAGGGGAATTTGGATAGAGGTAGGCTGTTGGAAAAATTTAAAAAATGATAAGTACTGCAATAAAAACTGTAGTAACTTGTTTTCCAAATGTGGTACAATTTTCACTTAATTTAAGCTACCTAACATTTTCTGGAAACCACATATTTAATTTTTTCCATACATCTACTTATAAATGGATACATAGCATTTTCAATTATATTTCTGTACCTATTATTAATGTCTTACATGTACTTCTAAGATAACCTATTAGCTTTTGTATATTAGTTGTTTCAATTGTAAAATTAGAACTGAATAGCTTGACTCATGATTTATTATATGAATAAATAAAAATGATTGGACATTTTAGAAATATTAGTTATATAAAAATTAGAGTTTCTGCTCCAGTGGGCTCTTTATAACCACTCACCAATATGTAATTTGGGTCAGAAAAATGCTAGCTTTTAAGATGTGTATAGCTATAACTTCTGGGTATGACTTTGAGTTCACTTTTTCAAAAGATGCTGCTTTTATCTCCCAAGTTTTTTGAAGCATAATTTCTTGAGTCCATATACATTTTTTTGCCTTTTGAAGAGATTTGGTAGCAATAAACAAAGTAACTTGCTTTTGTCAACATATTGGAATTAGTCACATACTTTTAAAGCTGAATGTCAATGAGTCATTTCATGTTCTTAATTAAAAAGGTTTCAGAATGACACTGAGATATAGAACAAATAGACAAATTAAGTCCATTTTGTATGTCAGTTAATCTACCACTTTCATTACATAAAATAAGTTTAAATGGTGAAATTAAGCAATAAGGATAATGCTATAATATAAAGAACTAAATTTTTACTCATTTTTATGACAAAAACATCCCTCATGATTCTTCTTTTACTTTTTATCTTTTTTATCTAATAGCCTTTAGAAACATTCTGTATAAAAAAAAGGTAATGTGTTAATTTTGAGCAAAAAGTTGTTATACTTTGTCATGGAATTTAATGTGTTGTTGTTTTTGGTACATTATCTTTTTTAGAGATTGTTATTTAAAACATAATAAAGTGCTGATACTTTTTTTTAATTCTAGAAAAATAAACCTGAATTATTTCTTTCTCATCCTTTATCTTCTCTTTCAATAGCTAGCTATTCAATGTTTCTAACTCTCGTCATATTGAACCTACTTCCCTAAGAAACTCATTTAGTTATTACCAGTTATTGTTTATTCAGTTTAACCGATTGAGCATTTCATGTGAATTCTACCTCATTCACCAGTGCAGATTAGTTTTCTACTGAATTTTTTTTTGTTACAAAAAAGCTGTGGTATTACTTCTAACATTTAGGATAATATTCTGTTAATTCTAAGGTTTTCCTCAAAATTTCAAAAAGCAGATTCATTTTATTTTTCCTTGATGTGTTAGTTATTGATTTGCTAAAAAACTAAGGTAATCATAAAACCAGTATTCTCCACTGAATTTTTCCACCTATAACAAATTTATTTCATGATCATTGTATGACAAAGATAAGAGACATGCACATTGGCAAGGACATTTGTCTTAGTGTTGGGAGTGCTGGTAGGGGGAGTGTGACTGACAGAAATATCTGAATGGATATGGGTATGATATTTTTGACTTTTTCTTACATCATTGTTCCACTATGATGTTTCTGTAATGGGAGTGCTAGTCCATCTGGGTGTATTGTAAAATGTTATAAACATGAGTTTCGGGGTGTGTGTGTTTCTCACATTTGTGTTTGTGTTTGTAAACACATTTGTTCCTTTGATATATGCCTGTTCTCCCTGATAAAATATGTTTCCAGTTCAGTTTTTTTTTTTTGCCTTGGAAACATTTCTTATATCTTTTCTCTCACTATGACTACTCTCACTAGTTTTCAGTTCCAGCTCTCATCATTTCTCACCTGAGTCGTTATTACAGAAGCCCCTTGAAGGACTGCTTATTGCTCTGTGAGCATGTTTCACTCCTGCCTTCTTAGATAGTACCCTCGACACAGATAAAACTCACAGCTGCTCTGCCCACATCCCAGTCTCCTCAACAGCTTGAAATGGAAAGTGTCACGAAAATCTTTTAACAACAATATCTTACAACAGTTGGAAAAGTCACTATGGCAGGTTCCAAAAGAATAGTCCCAGATCATATAAATCTCAGAATACTAATTCAGAGAGTGAATTCCATAACCTGCTTTACCTGCATGTTCTGCAGTCTGTTTAGGCTAAATTCCTAATGTAGGTACTCAACTGAAGATGTCTTACCAGGAAATCTGACCTATGTTTCTATGATGTCATGAAACTCGTGTTGTATTTCCCTTTCTTTGTATTGCAAACAATCTCATCATTTTTATCATGAAATTTCACCCATGTTTTACTACATATTTTCAATAAAAGAATTGTGAAAGTGTATAGTGAAACAATTATTCAACTGAAATTTGCTGTGTAATTAATATACCGGTTCTTTAGTTCTATCTCTGATCCTACAGCATTTCAAAACATATCCCTGATGAGTTTCCTTTTACTTGTCATTTTAGAAAAATTAGGTTTTTCCTTCCTCTCTACCCCCATCATTACTTCTATAGTTCAGCTATTCATTATTTTTAATATGTACTTTCTTAGAAGAATTATGAACTATTCCATATGTCTACAATGAATCCTTAACATTTCTGCCATGTTAGCTTTTCCAAAATCAGACTTAGTTATACATTTTTTCATCTTAAAAGTATGCTAATTCTCTCCTACCTATACTGGCATATGTGGCCCAGGATATAGTTAATAAATAGATATTTAATTGCCAGTTATTGCCTAAACATTGAAGAATAAGGCAACCAGGGGCCTTTCTATTAAAGAACTTGCATCCTAGAGGGCAATGGAACTTGGTGCAAACTCAGACAAATAAACATACATATGAAAATTTTTGTTTAACATGAGCAGGGTAATTTTAATTTGAATAAGAGTGGTACTTAAGACAAGGTAGTCACGACTGAATGGAACTATATAAAAAGATCCCCAACCCAGTAGGGTGGAGCAAACGCTTCATGGGCAAAGAGAATGGTAACAACAGCCATCTTGGCATTTAAACACATTTCCTGAGGTCCTGAATGGAGGCTAGTGTGACTAAAAGTTAGTGATCTGGGAACAGCATGTTGTAGAACAAGTTCAGAATGTTGGAATTCTGATCATATATGACTTTATAGACCAAAGTTATAGTTTAGATGTCAATTCCAAATGCAACGAGAAAGAACTGGAGAGTTTTAAATAGAGAAATGATGTGAACTCATTTGATTTAAGGAAATCATTTGCTGCCCTAAGGAGAACAATTGGAAAGGACTGAGTGTGGTTGTAATAAGACCAGTTAGGTGGCCACTGTAGTAGCTTAGGCCTGAAATGCTGATTTCTTGGACAAGGACACCACTGTGGAAATAGAGCAAAGTAAACAGATTTAAACATACTATGTAGTTAGATCTGAGACAATTTAATAGAGAAGGAAGAAAAGAAAAATTAAGAATGACTCTAAAGTATGTGTTATGAGTATCTGGATGAATAGCAGAATGGATTACTGCACTGGGGATGAATGAAATTGCAATTGATTAGGATAAAGAGGAATCAAAATTTCTGATTTGAAAATGTTTGATTTGCCTTATTTCTTAGATACCCAAATAAAGGGCCAAGTAGCCAATATACGAGGTCTGTCTAGAAAATGTTGAGCCATTGCTAATATAACAAGCATGGTTTGTGCAACATCCACGTAACCTGTCAGCCAAGGAGAGTGGACTGGAATGCATGTGTGAACAATGATGACTTCACTGTACTAGTCATTGGGGATGGTAGTCAATGTTCAGTGACATGTGAAATGTGTGATCATCACATTCAATATGACTGAGTGAGTAGAGTAACAATGAATCTGCATCAAGTTTTGTGTTAAGCTCAAATATTCCTTTGTGGAAACTATTTGGATGATTCAGAAGGTCACAGATATGGGTGACTGGTGATTGGAAGCTTCATCACAACAACATGCCCACTCATGCATTATGGCTGCAGAGTTTTTTGGCAAAACGTCAAATCACCCAGGTGACTCAGCCCCGCTACAGCCCAGATTTGGTGCCCTGTGATTTCTGACTTCTCACAAAACTAAAATCACATTTGCAAAGGAAGACATTTCAGGCTGTTGATGGGATTCAGGAAAATACAATGGGACAGCTGATGGCGATCGGGAGAACTGTGTGAGGTCCCAAGGTACCTACATTGAAGGGGACTAAGAGGTCATTGTCCTATGAACAATGTTTCCTGTATCTTGTATCTTCTTCAATAAATGTCCCTATTTTCATATTACATGTCTGGGTATCTTTTGGATAGTCCTCATATTTCTGGCACTAAGAAAGATAACAACACATTGACATTATTTTTTAAATTATCAACAAAAATAATTTTTGATGTCTTATTTCTCCTTATGATACTTCAGAATAGTTATCACTAGATTATATTACATTATATCTTTAGTTTTCTGTCTATTGTCCAGGAAATATAAATTCCATGGGGCCAGTGATTTTTTTTTGTGTGGCAGTTGTCTTGTTAGCCACCTAACAGTATATAACATATAATAGTCACTCAGTAAGTATTCTCTAAGTAAATAAAATAAATACATATTTCTATTATGCCCACTAGTCTGTGCTGTCCTTAATGGAAGAAACTGGCCATGACAAATGATTTATAATAGATATTTAAGAGGTATATGTTGAATCTAGTAAAAAAATATTGGTCTAACAAATTGAGGCCTGTTCGTCTTCTTTATGACAGAGTCATGTCAGTGTTTTCCATGTTGGTTCAGCATCACTGTTTAGGGCTGAGCATAAAAATGTTATTTAGGCTAAAGTAGTGCCACATGCATTTTTATTCTCACTATAGTCAAGGCTTTCACAACTTTTTACTTTTTTCTTATTAAAAATAAATTTTCTTTGAAGAAATTATTACTGGTAACAGACTTTCTAGTTTTCAAGAGCAGCATAACGGAAATACTTGGTTTAGTGACTCAATGCTGGCATGTCTGAATAGCACAGAAACATTTAAAATAGAAATAAACCACAGATAAAATGTAAGTCACTCTTCTTACATTACAACTGTGATAACAAAGGGCTAGAAATAAAAAGAGACATTGCCATTTGGTGTGATGATAGTACTTACATTTTATAGAGCGTTTAAACTGCAGGCCCTATTTTATAGTTTTTATTTGTATTACTTTAACTCTCATCACAGCCCTGTGAAGTAGACACCCATTCTGTCATCATCACTCTCCTGGTGAGGAAACTGAGGTCAAGTGGCATTGTTGAGACCACCCAGTTTACAAGAAGCGAAGCAGGGTTCAAGAGTAGTGCCAGTAGGATTCAGGAGTTATTGAATGAATTATTGTAATAAGTCCACTCTTTATGACTCTTTTGGTTGAATTATAAAATTACCAATTCATATGTGCCAAATGTTATTTCTTTGATATGGTAATAAGTGTCCTTATATTATAATTTTCCTACTTACAATGAAATGATTAGACTTCCCCCTTAGATCATGACAGGGAAGCTGGTGTTGCACTTGGCAGAGACTGTTGTAAACAAATACACAACTGGGAATATATATGGGATATCCGCTTTCGTGCATCGAGTACAAGACTACTCACCACCGTGATCTGAAGAGAAGGGAAAAGTAAGAGTTGAGGCCTACACATGCCCCAGCTTTTTGTCTAGGCGCACATTCCTGTAGCAGAGATGAAAAGTGGAGGCCGAGCAGAGCAGCAGTCAGTCTGCTGAACTCATGAGAAAGATATTAGAGTTCCATGTGGCCAAAGCCCTGGAATTTTCAAGCAGAAATCAGAAGTCAAAAACTGGGCTAAAGGTGCACACCACATACCTGCACAGGAATTCAATGAGAGTCTTTGGTGGAGATTATACTATAGATTAGTCCCGCTTATGTGCAGGGCATGTTTCAAGATCCCCCAGGCATGCCTGAAACTGTGGATGGTGCCAAACTCTACATACAGTTTTTTCCTGTATTTTCATACCTGTAATAATGTTTACATTTTAAATTAGGCACAGTAAGAGATTGACAACAATAGATGCTAATAAAAGGACAATTATTGCCATGTATCACTTAACGATGAGGATCTGCTCTGAGAAATGTTCTCAGTTTTACATCATTGCAATCCCCAAATATTTCCAATAATATTTTCTTAAGTGACAGGCTGGCTCCACACTAACACAGAAAGCTTTTACTGAAGTGGCAGTGACAACTTATACTTATTAAGGTAGCTCCTGTAGACCTGTGTCCTTGTTCTTAGGTTCTCAACAAAGAATTCAGAGCAATGTGCTCTGAAGACCATCAAGCTGGGCCGGGGAGGGCTGAGGGGCCACACGAAGATGCAGCACTGGAGGGACAGGCCCCTCTGTGCTGAAACAGGTCAGTGGCTGATTGATTGGGATGTGATGTGTGTACTCTACAGTTGAGGTGCTGTGAGAGGGAATCTTTTGTCAAGTCCAAAAGATATTGCTCCCATAGAGAAAAAAAATTTCTCCTGAGCCTCATATACTTCAATTTCTACATGCATTTCAGCTCCATTATAATCTTAAGGGACCAGTGTCATATATATAATCCATCCTTGATGGAAATGTCATGTGGCACTTGATTATATAACAATGTAAGAAAAGTTGTGTGAATATGTCATGATTAAGTAAAATAATGGTGATTTGAACACAAGCCCTGCAATACCATGACAGTCGATTTGATACCCCAGGTGGCTGCTACATGACTAGTGGTCAGGTGATGTATACACTTTGGATATGGTGGACAAAACTGATGTCCTGGGCAGCTGCCATCAGAGTGGGCCTGGTGACAGTTTATCACACTGCTCAAAATGGCACAAATTTAAAACTTATGAATTATTTATTTCTGGGCTTTTATTCAACATCTTCAGACTGCACTTTGGTTGACCTCAGTGCCTGAAACCACAGGAAGGGACCTGCAGATAACGGGGACAACTGCGTAAGCACATGCTGAGACGTGATAAGGCCCTGCAGAAGTTCCTGCTGCACAGACGAGGACTGAATGGAGACCTGAGAGTTTGAACAAAGTTGGGAGTTGAAGTTTCAGACCAAACAATTGACAAAACCTCACGTCTGAGCCTCTTGAGCAAATAATGCAGCCTACAAAAGGCCACAGACTAGAATGGCCTTCCTAGACTGGAGTCCCACCAGAAGATCAAGTTCCAAACCAAAATGGATCTGCCCTGCAGAGTAATAAAGCTGTGTGACAACAGTAAAAACTGCTACACATTTTTGAACATATAAGAAAAACTACCAGACATGAGAAGAAAATATTTCAAACTGAATTAGTGTTGGCAACTTGATACCATTTATGGAATGCTGCTAATGAGATGCTTAGAGAGAAACTCACAGTTCAAAATGCATATATTAGAAAAACATTTAAAAATCAATATTTTGAGTTGCTTTATTAAGGTTATTAAAAAAGAACAAATTAACTCCTCAAGAAATGAAATAATAATGGCAAGAACATAAATTAATATAATAGAAAAAAGTAGCACAATAAAAATTAATAAAACCAGAAAATCACTATCAGAAAAATTAAATTTATTCAAGATATTAGATATATTAAATATTAAGAAAATATTAAAAGGGTGAGCAAAAGTAGGTTTACAGTTGCTTGTATAGAAAAAAGACATGCAGGTTATGATTATTGCAATGGCTTATTAACTCAAAATAATGTCATAATGGCATAGTGTGATTCACATCTGTAAACCAACTTTTACCATCCTGTTTGAAGAAATTTTATGCCAATACATTTTCTTTAAATTGTTGTTCAATTGCAGTTGTCCCCATTTCCCCCCCATTTCTCTCTCCTGCCCTATCCACCCCTACTTCCCACATTTGGTCCTCCCTGCCCCCATTGTCTTTGTCCATGGGTCCTTTATTCATGTTCCTTGATTTCCCTTCCCTTTCTTTGCCCCATTATCTCCCTCCTCCCTCCCCTCTGGTTACTGTCAGTTTGTTCTTTATTGCTGTCCCTCTGATTATATTTTGATACATTTGACAACTTAGATGAAACATAAAAATTTCTTTGAAAGTCATGATATGTTAAAGTGGACACAAGATGAAAAAGGATTATAAGTAGCTAATTTCTATTAAATTAATAATAAATAATTTTACTTAAAGTAAACCTTGAAGCCCAAAGAGTTTTATGGGAATTATGTCAATAACTGAAGAAAGGATAATAATAATATAAAAACATTTTTAGAAAATAAAAGAGGTGGCACAACTTTTAAGTCCAGTATAATCAAGATAAAATTTGACAAAATTTCTTATAAATGTAATACACAAAAATTCTAATTAAATAGTACAAAATCATATACAACAATAATTAAAATATTTTATCATGACTAAGTGAATATTATTGCTGGAAGGAAAGTTTGATTTTATATTTGAAAATCAATGAAAGTGATCACCACATTAACAAAAAAAAAGATTAAAAAAGAATAACTCTTGACCTGTCTGGTGTAGTTCAGTGGACTGAGTGCCTGCCTGCAAAGCAATGGGTCACTGGTTCAATTCCCAGTCAGAGCACATGCCTGTGTTGCAGGCCAGGTCCTCAGTAGGGGGTGTGTGAGAGGCAACCACATATTGATGTTTCTCTCCTTCCCTTCCCCTCTCTCTAAAAATAAATAATAAAATAAATAAAATCTTTTAAAAAAACAACTTTTATAACCTCAAGTTAAAAAAAATCACAACCCATAATCCAACACTTATTCATAATGATGCTCAGCAAAATAAGAAAACAACTGTAATTTCATAAACTAGTTTATTAAAAACTTGTTTAATATAAAACACCAAATCCTTTAACTCTATGATTAGGAACAACATGAGGCCTGCAATTATCAAGGCAAGAAAAGTAAGTAAAAGGCATGCAATGAAATGAAAAAGCAAAATTCATTTTGTCAACAAAATATATTATATACCAAAATCTTTTAAAAATCTGAAATAAAAATGATGATAATTAATAAGTGACTTCAGAAAGGTTGCATACTACAAAGTCAATATTAAAAACAACATTTCATTCCTCTATGCCAACTGCAAACAATTAAAATTAACTTGTAATATAAAATTTTAAATACCAAAACTAAATACAGCTAAAGGCATATGAGTAATCTGAACTATAAAGCTTCATAATTTTTAAAAAATTATAAAATATCTAAATAATCAATGTTCACTGATTGCTTTAAATTCGTATCTTACACATTGATTTATTGATTTCAGGTACCCCATTCAGAACATGAATAGGCTTTGTTGTAGTAATTGATAAATTGATCATAAAAGTTTTAAATGCATAAATCTAGATTATCCAAAGAACACTAGGGAAGAAAAATGTAGATGGAGCACTCATACTATGTGATTTGAAGAAGTAATCAGTATTCCTGACAGAGTGGTTTTGAAATAATGATTGACAAACATGTTCAATTAAACAAGAGAGTGTCAAAATACCCACACATAAATGGTCAATTTATATTAAACAAAGGCAACGTGAAATTCAAAAAAGAAAGAAATGTTGTGTCAACAAATTATGATGGAACAGCTGAATAACTATAAAAAACCAAATAATACCTACCTCACACCATACATACACATTAGTATGAGGTAACATATATTCCTAATATAAAAACAGACTATGGAATTTCTGGAAGAAATAACAGGAGAATATTTCACAACCTTGTTGTAGACAAAAAATTATTTAGATGTATTAAAATATTTAAAACCATGTTTTGAAATTTTATAACTTTTCCTTCATCAAACAAGAATCTGCTCATCGAAAGTCAACATTAAAAAATGAAAATTTAAACTTTTCACTGGGGGAAAATACTCTAACAAAGATTGCTTGATAAGAACATGAGGAGAGATCTTCCCCCTAAAAAACTCCTGAAATCCAATTATAAAAAGTTGTATATTTATTTTTACATGTTTAAACTTCAGTCATCTTCAAAGTACTCTCCATCTGATGCAATACACCTGTTGAGATGTTTTGTTTTTCCACTGCTCCAAACAGCTTTTGAACTCATTGATTTTGATGTCTTTTAGTGCTTCTGCTATTTTTTGTTTCACCTCTTCCATGTTGGCAAAACCTTTTCTTCTGAGGACTTTTTTCATCTGGGAAACAAATGAAAATTGCTCAGAGCAAGATTGGGTGAATAGGGAGGGTGGGGCATGGGGATCATGCCATTTCTGGTCAAAAGCTGCTGAATACTCAGCAAGCTGTGGGCAGGTGCCCAGGTAACTCACCCATCATGAAATGGACAAACGTGTTGAAAGAGTGTTCAAACAAACTCTTCAGAACCCTGGATTAGGTAGAATTAAAGAGATTTAATTTTGAGGATAATTTGGAGCAATAGAAATTCTCATATGTTGCTGCTGCTATAACATGATACAGCCATTTTTGACAACTGGGATTTTCACATAAATTTAAACACAAAGCCAGCTAATTATACACTAGTATTACTTCCAGAAAAACAAAAGAATGTATTACCTAAATGGATACATACAATATGCTTATAACATTATTTATGATACAAGTGACTTGAAACACCGAAAATGTCCATCAGAAGAAAAATGGATGAGCATATTAATATATATTCAGACAAAAAAGGTGACTCAACTATAAAAATTAAGTATAACTACAGATAGATACAGCATGTTTAAATGTCAACGACACTATGCAACCGCATATAATTATATGATATCATTTATATAATTACAGGAAAAATTAATTCGTAAGATAATGCAGAAGATGTGTCACCTATGTAAGGTCAAAATATCTGACACAAGGGAAAGTTTAGGCTAAAGGAAATAAGCTGTACATTGACAGCAGTGTACATGTATATATAGAGAGAGATATGTATGTATATCTCTATGTATATCTATATATATTTGTAAAAACCTCTTGAACTTAATATTTAAAATCTGTGCAATACAATGTATATAAATTTTATGTCAGTTGAAAATGTAAGATTCCTTCTAAAAGTAATTAGAAAAGTACTATGAACAAAATTTTGCTAGAATTCACTTGTCATTTCTAATTATTCTCTTTAAATATATATGGAATGACCACTTTCATAGCATTTGGTTTTCAAGGATATGTTCTCTAACAAACAAATTTAGGTTACAAATGAAAAGAACAGCCTATAATGGTAAGGATTATGGACAACATCAAAGACTAAGGAAAATATTTCTCTTTTTTAAAGGTTAAAAATAAGTCCTAATTGGAGACCCTGCTATTTTATGAACTATGGGAATACTCAAGACAAAAGCTTCCTAGTTAATTGTCAATTTTTAATGTGGCAGTGTTATTTTCCCCAGTCACAATTATGTTATAATTTTATTTTGTACGTAATTTCAGACAATGCCTGTTTTCAGGTGGATAAGGGATTTGTTTTTTATCCTTAAAGACTTAAAATTAATTTTACTGGATTTTTCTCTCCTGAGATTATAACTACATTAAAAACATTGTCTGATAGACAATATTTTTCTAAAATTTCATTTATAGTTTTATTGTATGTGAATAACATATATAAAATTTAATTTATAGTTATATTATGTGTCCTGGAAGGAAATATGTAAGTTTGCTCATGTTTTTATAAAGTAAAAAAATATTTAGTGATAATCAAACAATATTTTGCCAAGTGTTTCTTCTGTTTTTGTTGTATAATCTGAAAGCTAATCATAAAATTAATTGGGAAATTCAATAGACCAAGAACTAAATCATTTCAGTTTAAAAATCATGTACTCTTCTTTAGTATGGCTCTTACAGATTTCATTTTCTATGCTCTTTTTCCTTCTTTATTGGGGTGACATAGGTTAATAAAACCATACAGGTTTCAAAGGTACAACTCTATAACAAACCCTTTATCCTGCACTCACCAGCCAAAGTCAAATTTCTAACCACAATTTATCCCCCTGTGGCCCTATTCTTCCTCCCCCCACCCTTCTTTCCCTCTAACAATCACCATATTGTTGTCTGTATCTGATTTTATTTTCTTCTTTGCTTAAACCCTTCACATTTTTCACCAGTTCCTACAATTCTCTCTCCACTGAGAGCTGGCAGTATGTTCTCTGTATCTATGAGTCTATTTCTATTTTGTTTGGTAATTTATTTTGTGCATTAGATTCCACACATAAGTGAAATCTTATGATGGTTGTCTTTCTCTGACTGGCTTATTTCACTTAGCATAATACTCTCCACATCCATCCATTCTGTCATAAATGGTAAAATTCCCTTCTTTTTTGTGGCCAAGTAGTATTCCAAGTGTAAATATGCCACTGCTTTTTAATCCATTTATCCACTGATGAACACTTGGGCTGCTTCTACATCTTGGCTGTTATAATAAACACTGCTATTAACATAGAACTGCATACATTCTTTCAAATTAGTGTTTGGGTTTCTTCAGGTATATTCTCAGAAGTAGGATCACTGGATCATGAGGCAGTTCCATTTTTTTAATTTTTGAGGAAACTACATATTGTTTTCCAAAAAGGCTTCACCAATCTACATTCCCACCAACAGTGCATAAGGGTTTCTTTTCATCACATCCTCACCAACACTTGTTTGTTGATTTATTGATGATAGCCATTCTGAAAAGTGTGAGGTGATAGCTCATTGTGGTTTTTACTTGCATTTCTCTGATGATTAGTGATATTGAGCATCTTTTTTTAAATATATTTTTTGAAGATTTTATTTATTTATTTTTAGAGAGGGAAGGGAGAGGGAGAGAGAGAGAAACATCAATGTGCAGTTGCTGGGGACATGGCCTGCAACCTAGGCACGTGCCCTGACTGGGAATCGAACCTGCGATGCCTGGTTCGCAGACCGCGCTCAATCCAATGAGCTATGCCAGCCAGGGCGTGATATTGAGCATCTTTTCATATGTCTTTTGGCCAATTGTACATTGCCTTTGGAGAACTGTCTATTCAGGACTTTTGCCTATTTTTTAATTGGAATGTTTAATTTCTTGGTATTGAGTTGTATAAGTTCTTTATAAACTTTGGAAATTAACCCCCATCAGATGTTATCACTGGTGAATATGTTCTTCCATTCAGTGAATTTTCTTTTCATTTTCTTGATGGATTCTTTTACTATGTATAGTTTTTAGTTTGATACAGTGACTTTTTTTATATTTTCTTTTGTTTCCCTTGCCCAAGGAGATGTATCGACAAAAATACTGCTACAAGGATGTGTGAGATGTTTTCACTGCATGTATTTCCTTCTAAAATTTTTATTGTTTGCTATCAACATTTAAGTATTTACTTCATTTTGAGTTTATTCTTATGCATGGTATAAGGAGATAGGCTAGTTTCATTTTTTATATGTATTTGTTCAATTTTCCCAACACAATTTATTGAATAAATTGTCTTTATCCTATTGTATGTTCTTGCATCCTTTGACAAATATTAATTGGCCATAGATGTGTGTTTATATCTTGGTTATTTATTCTGTTTCGATGATCTATATGCCTGTTTTATGACAGTACCATGATGTTTTGAGTACTATGGCCTTGTAGCACAAGTGGATATCAAGTAGTGTGATATGTACTAATTAATCTTCTTTCTCAAGATAACAGGCTATTCAGGGTCTTTTCTGGTTCTACATAAATTTTTGGAATATTTGTAGTTTTGTGAGATATGCCATTGCTATTTTAATAGGAAGTGTATTGAAACTGTACATTGCTTTTGGTAGTTTTAATGATGTTAATTCTTCCTACCCATGGACATGGTATATGCTTTCACTTATTTGTATCTTCCTGACTTTATTTCTTCAATATCTTATAATTTTCTGAGTACATATCTTTTACCTCCTTGGTTAAACTGATTACCAGATGCCTTGTTTTTTTTTGTTTGTTTTTGCAATTGTAAATGAATTTTTTTTTTTAGTTTCTCATATTGGTGTATAAAAATGCCATCAATTTCTTAATATTAATTTTACATCCTTCTACATAACTAAATTCATTTATCAGTTCTAGTAGTTTTTTGGTGGAGCCTTTAGAGTTTTCTATATATTACATTATTTTATCTGTAAATAATGACAGTTTTACTTCTTCCTTTCCAATTTGGATTCATTTCTTTTACTTGTCTGATTGCTGTGGCTGGGACAGCCAGTACTATGTTGAATAAGAGAGTGGTGAAAATAAACATCTCTGTCTTATTCTTGCTGTCAAGGGAAATACTTTTAGTTTTTGCCTTTTAAGTATGATGTTGGCTGTGGGTTTCTCATAGATGATCTTTATTATATTGAGGTATGTTCCCTCTGTTCCCACTTTACTGAGAGTTCTTATCATAACTAGGTGCTGGATTTTATCAAATTCTTTAAGCATATATTGATATGGGCATATGACTTTTAGCCTTCATTTTGTTTATGTGCCATATCACCTTTATTGATTTGTGGGTATTGTACCAATCTTGATCCCCCTAACAAATCCCTCTTGATCATGGCATATGGTCTTTTCAGTGTATGGCTGGCTCCAGTTGCTAATATTTTGTTAATAATTATAACATTTGTGTTCATCAGAGATATTGGCCTAATATTTTTAAATTTTCCCAATTCAGTTTGGGAATATTGGATGTTTCTAGGGTTTTATCCATTTTGTCCAGATTGTCCAATTTTTTGGCATATGATTGTTCATAATGTTTACTTACAATCCTTTGTATTTCTGTGGTGCTAGTTTTTACTTCTCTTTCATTTCTGATTTTATTTATATGTGTCTTATCTCTTATTTTCTTGATGAGTCACATCAAGGTGTGTCAATCTTGTTTATACTTTCAAAGAACCAACCCTTGGTTTCATTGACCTTTCATATTTTTTAAGTCTCTGTATCATTTATTTTTGCTCTAATCTTCATTATTCTTTTCTTTCTACTTTGTGCTATGTTTGTTATTTTTCTTTCTTGTAGATGTAATGTTAAATTGTTTAGTTAAGATTTTTCTTGCTTTTTGAGGTAGGTTTGTTATGCTATGAATATTCCTCTTAGAACTGCTTTTGCTGTGTCCCATACTCTAGGAGACCATTCTGTGTGGTGTGGGCCCAGCTCCCTCTCAGAGATGCATAGGACCCATGCCCACGGATAGGTTCTCCTGTGGGGAATCAGGCCTGCAATGTGCCTAGACTGCTTTGAGTCTTGCTATTGCTAAAAAACTCCCTCACCCTGAATTGAGGACATTTACTGCAAAGTAACTTCCTAAAATCCATGGTAACCGGTTCAACCACTTTTGTCTTTTCATTTTCAAATATCCCTCTTCTGTGATGTGATTAGCAACATTGGCTCCTTTGTTTTCTGTATAAGGTAACCACCTAAAGCCATCAAGGGCTTAGTAAATGAGGACCATCATGTAATGCGCCAGAGATAGAAATAAAGGCCTGTCATGGTGGAGGCCTCAGCTTTGCTCCCCTTGATAGAAAAAGCCATGCTGTTCCTTTTCCTCCATCTGGACTCAGTGGTCCATGTGAATGTCTCATTTTATCTGTAATGATGCGGACACTGCGGGTCAGTGTCTGCCTCACCATAAATTTTGGGTTATTGTGTATTCATTTTCATTTTTCTCAAGGTAACTTTTTATTTCTTTCTTGATCTCATTGTTGAGCCATTCATTGTTTAGTAACATATATTTAGCCTCCATATGTTTGAGTATATTTCAGTTTTTTTTTATTGTAATTGACTTCTAGTTTCATACCACTGTAATAAGAGAAGATTCTTGATATGATTTCAATCTTCTTGAATTTCTTAAGACTTGTTTTGTCCTAAAATGTGATCTCTACAAGAGAATATTCCATGAGCACTTAAAAATAATGTACATTCTGATGTTTTGGAATGTAATGTTCCATAAATACCAAGTAAATCCATGTTGTCCAGTATATTGTTTAAAGTCACTGTTGCCTTGCCGATATTTGTCTGGAAGATTTTTCCATTTATGTAAATATACTGATTAACATCCTCTATTGTGATTAAAATCCTCTACTGTGACAACATTACTATTGATCTCTCCCTTAATGTCCAACAAAATTTTCTTATTTAGTGCTCGTATGTTGGGTGCATATATGTTTACAAAGGTTATATATTTTTGTTGAGTTTATCTTTTTAGTATTATGTAATACCCTTCTTTGAGTCTTGTTATTTCCTTTGTTTTGAAATCTATTTTGTCTAAGAATTGCTCCCCCAGCTTTTTTTTTTTTAATTTCCAATTGTATGGAATATTTTTTCCATCCTTTCACTTTCAGTTTGTGTATCTTTTTTTCTGAGGTGGGTCTCTTGTAGACAGCATATGTATGTCATGTTTTATTACCCATTCAACTATCCTATCTTTTGATTATGTAGCCCATTTATATTTCAAGTTATTAGTTATAGATACTTATGTATTGCTATTTTATTCTTTATACCTATGTTCCCTTCACTTTCCCTCTTCCTATCTTCTTCTTAAAGAAAACCTTTTAATATTTCTTGCAATACTGGTTTCATGCTAATAAACTCCTTTAGGTGGTTTTTTTTCCCCTCTTGTCTATGAAGTGCTTTACTTTTCCTCCAAATTTAAATGATAACTTTGCTGAATAGAGTGTCTTGATTTTAGGTTCTCACTTTTTTTTTTTTTACTTTTTTTTTAAAGATTTTATTTATTTATTTTTAGAGAGGGAAGGGAGGGAGAGAGAGAGGGAGAAACATCAGTGTGTGGTTGCTGGGGGACATGGCCTGCAACCTAGGCATGTGCCCTGACTGGGAATCGAACCTGTGATGCCTGGTTCACAGCCCGCTCTCAATCCACTGAGCTACACCAGCCAGGGCTTTTTTTTTTACTTTTTTTTTTTTTTTAAAGAAGGTTCTCATTTTTTATTACTTTGAATATTTCATGTAAGTCTCTCCTGGC